>JAMKPZ010006369.1:0-12953 GCA_024699675.1 Amphibolis antarctica | reverse complement strand
TGACTAATAGGGAAAGATGGAATTTGGAAAATCTTTTGAAATATCCAAAATTGAATGAGTAAGCTCGAGGGATGAGAATGTTGGCATCGAAAAAGAGAATTAAATATTCGTGATGACCCAGCCAACCACACAGTATGCGTTTTTCGTTATTTTTATCAAATCCAATAACAGAGTCAAATAATACTTTTTCGATCACGTAATGCTTTTTCTTCGTATTTCAAACAAACACTAGTAGAAAGAAAAAGACAAATCATTCAGAGGATCATTCAAAAATATATATATATATATTTCATAAGATTAGACATATACGGAACTTCTCAGTTGTTTGTTTGTATGAACCAGTGAAGTAAATTTTACGATTTTTTTTAAAGTATATAATTTATGATAAAAGATTAATAATAATATTTTAAAAAAATTATGATAAATTAATAATAAATAAAATATATAATAAAATAATAGAAAATATTTATTATACCGATACGATGATAATATTTTTTGATATTATAATGATAATATTTTAAAAAAAATTGTCACATTTAATTAATAATAACATTAAAATTATTTAGTAAATAATATATAATAAAAAATAGAGATATATAAGATATACACATAAACAAACCAAAATTCACACGTACCATTTATAGTTGAACTATACACCTAAGTACAACAAAACATGTCGAATAACAAATGAAAAACACAAACGATTAGACATATCTCCAACACAAGAATAAGGTACAAAAAAGGATACGCGTACTAGCTTCGTGGTCTCTCAGCTTTGACTCCATGTCAAGCCAAAGTTCTTGGCAATCCCACGAGATGATTTCTTCTCCTTGCCAGATGACTTGTAAGGATCATGGTAGCCAATGTCTTCCAGGGCCCCCACAGTCTTGGACGCCCTCTTGTTCACCACCTCTGCCAGCGTCTTGTGTAACTGCTGGCTGCGGTTGTCTACAAGTGATCTATTCCTTGCAAGTCGCTTGTCATCCCAAAGCTTCTTTGTGCCGCAGCCAGAGGATTGTTTTGAGGTCTCTAATGACGCATCACACTGCTTCGGGGGCTTCGACGAGGCTCTTGAATTTTCTTCGGGGAAAAATCTTGATGCTTTCTGGTTGTGTAAAGTTGGCTGGTGGTCGTGCTGTCGTGGGCATGGCTCTGGCTCTTGTTTTCCAGTGGAGTTCATATTCACATAAGAATACCTGTCTGAGCGAAAAGAAGAATGTGAACTTGTATCATCGTCGTCATCATCATCATCAGTGAACATGATACGGTCTGCAAACAGTCAACAATCATGCTTTCAATCTTCTGTTTTGTATGATGCAAGGATTAACACAGCCAACTAACCATACATGTCAAAAGTTTGTTTACCTTGGAGCCATTGGTGGGTGACATGTCCATTGTTCTGATAGCTGCCACGGGTACCATGCATGTCTCCATAACTGAAGCTCGAGCTATGGGAAGAGGAAGAAGAAGACAAATAAGACGATGCTGGATGACTGCCATCATCTTCATCAGTGTAGCTCAAAGCGTGACGGTTTCCATCTTCCGACCTTCCGTCCTTCCAATTGGGCACCAAGGATGAGATTTCCTGATTGATCATTTCAGCAATCACGGAAGGATCTCGCTCAGTTATATCCAACTCCTTCACCATCTCATTAGCAACATCGGTGGGAGTGTCACCAATGATATCGAATGGAAAATATATGTTCCTGGATTGACCTGCCATGTGACAACCAAAAACGGCATCACATATCAAAGTTAAATTCATAAAGAAGCCTCTACGTTCTAAATAATATCTCATCTCCCTTGTTCACGCATACCATTTTTATCTGCAAAATGTACTCCGAGGAAAATGGTGTCATCATCAGGATTCATCTTCCCAGTGATTTTCATGTGGGTTTCCTGTACTGTATTTTGGGGGTCGGCAACCCTGAAACGAGGATATGAGATGTGTGGTGTGCCCATGCAATATCCACCGCGTGTGGATTGTGGTGGATCAACACTGTCAAGTTTAAGGAAGGGGTCAGAAAGAAGCTGCTTTGCAGATGGCCTCTTAGAAGCATTAACTAGGCATTTGCTGATGAATTTGTGAGCTTTTGGGTCCTGGATTCGGTTCAGTGAACTTGGCAGCTTTCCCTGAGACCAAAAAGGGGGGAAAAATGCATACACAAGATGTGATCAGCCCACAATGCATTTTGCAATCAACCATAGTTAAATCCAGTAAATTATAACCCTCTCACCGAAGTGACTTTCTTATAGATTTGTGCAGGATTTGAGCATTCACTGTATGGATACTCAGCCGTAAGCATTTCCAAGACACACATGCCAAAAGAATAAACATCAACAAGCTCGTTATATTCTTCATCATACAATTCCGGTGCCATGAACTCTGGAGTTCCTGTGATCCCAAGGGACGTCTAGTTCAATATCAAAATCAATTGCAATGTATTGATTGAAGAAAAATGTTTGAAAGCATGTTCACTTAGTCCTACGGAATCTATATAATTTTGAAATTAGAACCGCATAGATACTAACAGTTAATAGATAGAGACAAAATTATCAAACAAATTAAGTAAAGATCCATCTTCCCCCACAGAACAACTTATTGCAGAGTTCACCATGAGAAAGCAGTCAAGAATAAAAGCATCGATTTCTTAAGAGACTAAAACTGATCAGAGGCCCATTACCTATGATACTGTGGGCTGGCTGTGCATCCCTCAAAACAGCTGCTAATCCGAGATCACCGATCTTGACTTTCCCAGTATTGCCATTGACAAAGATATTATCACACTTGAGGTCCCTGTGAATCACTGGAGGTTTATGTTCATGCAGGTATACAAGACCATGTAAGATCTGGCGTGCCCAGTTCTTTACAGCCCTGATGTCAACGTGCCTGTATTTATTCCGGTACCTACACCCAATTTCACAACCTCCTGATCAAAACATATCATTCGGGCTAAAGATTCAAGGGTCATATCTGCCTTTAGATGCATGCATCAAGATGACAAGAGTAGGCATATGAAAGAAAGCAAAGGATATGATGCAAAAGCAAATAACGCAAAGGATGTGTTGCTTACTCCCTAAGCGTCCCAGACGTGAATAGTTCCGTAATGAAGTTGAAAGTTCTATCCCTAGAATCAACCCAGGAGGTATGGAAGTGCATGATGGAATCATGATTAAGGGTGCTGAGGAGATGAACTTCAGAGTAGAGGTGCTCCAAAGCCTCAGGAGAACGCAGAACATCACAGATTTTGGCCTGGTTCCATGCTACTTCAATCCCAAGCAGCTCATCAAATGCACGGTATCTGATAATACATTTCTGGGAATTAAGGAAATCCAATCCTAGCATGTTCCACATCAGTTTATCTTTATTTAATTGTTTTCTTCAACTGTAAGGTTGAACTAGAGGGGGAGAAACAAGACTGATGGATCGATTTTCTTCAGAACTATGCTTAAAAGAGTTGTTGCATAAAGAATGAAATGAAATTGAACTAAGCCATATGGCATACGAGACAAAGACAGAAGCACTAATCGAGAAAGGATACACTGTCTTCATGGCTCCTTTGCCCAAGACATCTTTAAACTACAATTTGAGAAAAAAATGTAAAAATGGTTAGGCTCTGTATTCCAACAAAATATTCACGTAATTGGCTAAAGGGCACTAAAGATATAAATTTTTTGTATTATATATATATTATTTTATAAATGTATTTTTGGAATTAATATAATATATTAATTTTGAAATAAATGCACAAAATTGTAATAAATTTTGAAAATATTATATCGAATGATTAAAGTTAAAATTTTATAATATTTAATAGTGATATTAATAATTAGTATATTTAGACAAATATAAAGCATTTTTATTGTAATAATACTAGGAATAAAATTATAATATAAATTATAATAGACGAAGAAGAAGAACTAGAAACAAGTTTGATCTTCACAAGCAGGAAAAGTTCAGAAGGCATTAATCTGGTTAAGCATGGTAATCACGAAAACAACAAAAACAGAGGAAGAAAATACAAAAACTAACCCGGCCGTAGCGACCAGATGGATCGACCTCTACGTATCCATTTTCGCTCTGCAACTCAAGCATGGTCGCACGGAAGCAATTGCAGCAACAGCAACAAGTTTGAAAAGAGTAACTACTTTTTGAGGAATCAGCCTAGGAGGAGGAGGAGGAATTGTCTTGTGCTAATAAAGAATCGATTTTGCTAGGTTCGAGGCTTTTCCTTGTGGTTCACGCAGGAGGAAACGCCGGAGAAGAGCCAGAATAGACGGGAGTAATCTGTCCGGAGCATGATCAAGTCCGCCTTTATCACCACGCCACGCGAGCAGTCGTACTGCTCAACCAACATCGACGTATCGAATCGTACGCCAGAGCGACAAGGGAAGAAGAAGAAAAAAAGAGGGGACCTCTGGACCAGTATAAGATACTCCTCTTCCCAACGAAAGTCGTCGGTTAGCTTTTGGAAGACCAAAGACCTTAGCGACGGATCTAGACTGGAGGAAACTGTGGCTTCGCCTGTTGATGCCTATTCCATCTGAAGGAAGGGGAACGGGCTGGTGTCGCTGCCGCCGCCGATGTGCTTTTCTTCTTCTCCGCTTCTTCTTTCCAGCGGATAGAGAACAAGAGCCGTAGAGGAGGACGATCGGCGATTTCGGTCCGGCGTTCTTGTGGTCAACAAGGGCTGCAGATTGGGTCGGTGAAATATACGAGGCGGGTCGACGTGGGCCGTACATGGGACTGAGCTGATGGACCGTGGAGGGCCCACGTGTCTGCAATCGGACGTACGGGTTCGATCTGGACACGCGAAGCACAAGCAACGTTTTTTTATTCTTTAAATGTAAAAGTGATTTTTTTTTTCGTATGTTAAAGTGGAGTGGCCTTACTTGTTTTTCTCTTCCATCTTTCGAATAAAAAAATGTAAAAGTGGAGTGGCCTTACCTGTTTTTCTCTTCCATCTTTCGAATAAAAAAATGTAAAAGTGATCGACTTTATCAGTTTTTATCACAGGAAAACTTGATTGATACTCACGGTTTGGAAGGGTCGAAATTTAATTGTTTTTTGAAAATTAAGAAAAGGTTGATTAAATCGAAAGAAGAGATATTTATCACAGCCAAGAATAAGATAAATGTTATGTTTAATTCTAATTTTTTTAACTTTTAAAATTATTCTTAATATCATTATTATTATATAAATTTTAATATATAAATTTTTCTCATTCAAATTATTATATAATTCTAACTTTATTTTAAAAATTAACTCCAATTTTACTCTATTTAACTTTCTGAAAAAGTTAATCATCAAACACACCATAAATTAAAAAGTAACGTAAAGAGACAACAAAAGTGAAAGAATAAAAAACATTTAAGAAATTAAGCAACCACATCGGCAAAAATAGGTCAAAATTTAAGTGAATTTGTACCTTTTAAAAAATACGAAAATAATTTAAAAAATAATAAATTAAATTATTTATAATTTTATATTAGTTAAAAAATAAATTTTCTTGATGTTACTATTAAAAAATCCGATATTATCATGTCACGTATTATAATAACGTGCGTCCACTGTCCGGATGTATTTTTTACAGGAGCTGACGTCCCTTTTGACCTTTTCACGTGTTCCTTCAATGTTATCTATCAGAATTCATTGTTATCCATTTCTACTTTCGAGATGTCATCAATGGTAGTATTTCATGTGATGATATTTTTTGAATATCGATTGTACAGTAATATAATTTAAATGTAAAATATAATTATTTAAAATATAAAAATAGTGATATAATTAGAGAACATTATAAAAAAAGTTTATGAAAAATGTGTATTGTAAAACTCCTACGTTATTACGATAATGTGAATGATTTCTAAAAATAATAAATAATAGTTTATGAACAAGATCAATGTCTTATATATTGATTTTTCTCTATGCAGATTTTTTTTTTCAAAATTAAGATTTGATTGTCTAATTGAACCTTAATTTATTGAAGATTCCAACGATATAATATTTTTGACCATTTAAATAAACTATTTCGTGTATATCCTATATGACATGATCTAAGGGTGCGTTTATTTTCCATTTGTAGAGTTAATTTTAACTACGAAGAGTTGAAGTTGTGAATAATAAAATTGTATAATAAATTATATGATAAAATTTATGTATGAAAATATATATAATAATCGTGATATATACGAATTTACGTGAAATTAAAGTTAAAACTCTTAAAATTTAAACAAACAAGACTTATATCTTTTTGCAGGAAGAATGAATGCATTGTAATCACTGACAAACAATATATAGATGAAGGAAATAGCTGCTTTGTATTTTTACAAATAAATAAATTATGAGGAAGAAATGTTGCCCTTCGTCTTATTTTTCCTTCCGAACGATGCATTCTGGTATTCCTGGAGGTCATCACTGATGTGCTGCGCCCCACACATGATTATTCGTATTTTTTGAAACAACTTTCATAATCTTATGAAAAATATTTTATACATCAATTTTTAGTTATCTGTGATAAAACCATACTATAGTACCCGCCACCATTAAAATTTGTAGGCAATTAACCACCGTATTGCAAGTAGATATTGTGATTATCATGTGCATTAGTCGACCGTCGGTTTTTTTTTATAACGACAGTATTTTGGATTACTTTGAGGTCTAAAATTCATCTTCTTACGGTAAAGTAAAATATAAATTATATTATCTCATGTCATTTATCTTTTTATGACGGTGACTTCGATGCTTATCAAAATTAAAATCACGGTATATAAAAACCTTGAGTAGCTTTTTTTTTTAACAACTGGATCATTAATTATAAATGTTTGTCTCATGCCAACATTAAATCAATTATTTTCAATTTTCAGAAGTATTTTTAATTTTACGATAATATATATATTCTTTAATTTACTTTTTCTATTATCAAAATTACTATTATTCTTCTTTCTATATCAAGATTGTTTTCATAAAAATTACTTTTTTCACTCTCAAAAGTTGTTGAGAATAAATTTTAAAAAAAGTTCCTTGAGACATTAGAATTATTAATTTACGATGGTGACATTAGAATAAATAAATAATAATCTGACGTTTTTAAATTAAAAACAGAAAATTAAGATGTGATTTGATAATGAAATATTTTGACTTTAAAAATCATTAAAAGTTAAAAATTAAGTTTTATTATCAAATAAAATTAAAATACATATAAAATTGTAAAATAAAATTTTATACCTAAAAATTTATGTAATGATATGTATTAAAAATTTATATAAAATTAAAATATCGCTATCAAACAACCCTTAAATTACCTTATTATGTCACCACAGGATTTCGTTTTTTTGAAGAAAAACCCTTCACGACATCGTCGACATGCCACTGCAGTCACCAGCGGCCACAGCCACGAACAGGTGTCACGCATGATTGCCATCGGTGGATTGTTTAAACCGGAGACGTTTCAAACTCAGCTTTCTTCGAATTTACGTCATTTCCAATCGCTGTATGGAAGTGAAGAGCCGGCGAATGACGACCGGCGGAAAAACACAGGCGGTGTCTTGTTTGGTTCTGGTGGGCCTTAGGAACACGTATTCGTCCTTTTTTTCTGGGAGGGTTCGGTTTTCTCTCTTGCGGATTAGGACGCTGGATTTTTTAGAGTCGATTACGTACGTCATCGGTTTGGCAAACGCTTTTGTTTTTTCTTTTTTTAAAAAATAAAGATTGGATGGTATGCTTTGAATTCTAATCTTCAAGAAATTCAGACTTACGATCAAAGAAAAGTGTACGTATATATGTGTGTGTGTATATATATATATACATTAGCTTTCATCTCTGCAAAATGAATTTTCCGCAGAAAAGTTCTGAATTAATCAAGGAGATTCACATTGTGATGTGTAATGCTTGATGTAGATGACAGTATATGTATATCAGTACATCCGTTACAGTATTGAGTTCAGGCATATGTACGTGTAAATCTAATTTTAATGGGAGACGAGGCAATCCAATATTTCATGCTATCATGAAAACCATGTTTTATAGGTGACGAAGTATGTCAATTGCTTTTCCAGTAGAGTTTCAACTCCAATTAATGCTCAACTTGTCTTATTTCGTATAAGTTTTCAAACCTTGTTTAAAATCTTCATGTATAAACTCTTATCATATAATTTACTAAAACGTTTCATCGCCAAATATGACTTTAATCTGTCGAAGTTTTTGAAATTAAAGTCATTTGGTTTTCCATCCAGAAGAATGAATATAGAGCATAACCGTAAATTTATATATATATTGTGATCCGTTTTAACCCCAAGCCTTTCCAAAGCTTGCACCTCTCATGGACTCATTTAGAAATTTCCAATTTACGTTAATTAATTATCGAAGGTTTTTGTTTTTTATATAAAATTCGTTTAGAGGTAATGCAATGTCTAAATGCAGCAATAATAAATATTTGTCTCTTTTAAGAAGTATCAAGTTTGTTGGAATATTTTGTATAAATCAAAATAAACATTAAATTTAAATTTATAATATGATAATTTTTTTAGTAATTATCAAATAATTTTGAAATAAAACTTTGACAAATTCATTTGCATTCATGTATAAACACACACACACACACACACACACACACACATATATATACACGTAAAAAATAAAGTCATAGGTGAGAGAAAAAATTAAAATACTCTAATACCGAGTAAAAGAAAAATTAAATTTAATTGAGTTTACAACATACATTTTCACTTATCATTAATTAATTTTAAAATAAAATTTCAACGGAATTTACTCAAGATGCCACATGTTTGTTAAGATTTCGTGTCCCATGATAAGAATAATTACCATGTACTTTTATTTTTTTAATATACACTACATCATTTATCAAATAATTTTAATATTTTATATTTAAAAATTATATCAAAATACTTATATTATAAATTATATAATTAAAAAAAATAATATAAATCTCACTTTACATCATTCTCAACGCAAACAAAATAGATGACGCTTGAAAGGTTACATACACCTTTAATAATTTCTTCCCCCGTTAGATAACGCTTCAACTCCCCAAGAGTCCTCGATCTTCTTCTTTTTTTTGGGAAAAATGAGGTCAAATGATTGGACATTGTTGGGAGGTCTCTTATTGAAAATTAATGAACAATAAAATTTAATAGGTGAAAAGATTTCACTATCATCTGTGGAGTAGATGCCAAAAAAGTTGATGAAATATGAAAGGAATCCTTGGATGAACTTTTTCACTTGAAGGGTCAGATACTCAACCCCCATCAAGTCAGATGGCGTTTCAAGTCGCAAGGGTTCTCAATTAATTTCTGCTGGAAAAAAATGAGTTCGATTTATTCAAAATTAGAATTTTTTTCTTTGAAATTAGTGTAATGCAAGTTTGATTTATGCTTTGGGTCAGTAGGATGACAAGAAGATGGGTAAAAAAATTTCGCTATCATTCTTCAATTAGTAGATGCCAAAAATGGTGGAAAAACTGAAAAAGTATAGGAGGAATCTGTCATGTTAGGGGTCAAATACACATTTTTGTAACTTCGAAGGGTGAGTTTGAAAAATGGGAGTTACGGGTGATTTTGGTCTTATTTGAAGTTAATTTTAGTTAATTTTTAAAATTATTTTTATTTTTAAATGATGTATCTTCGTTCAGCGAAAAAACATAAAAAATGCAATGTTTTCCGATTTATGTATTTTCTTTACAACTTTATCAACATTTTTTAGATGTTAATATTTTCTACAATGTTATAAAAAATGACAATTTTTTTTCTTTCGACTGTATTTCAGAAATCATCGAATATTACAACATTGATGCGTAACCAATATTAACATTCAAAAATATTTCGCAAATCATCAATAACTGTAAAAGCAAATTCAAATAATTTGTGAACATCATTGAAAAACTGGATGAATCCACTTATTCCATCATATAATTTATGTTATATACTTCATTTGTATTTGATATTTACAATAAATATATAACTTTAAAATGACAATTTTAAAGCTTACAATTCACGTAATTTATACTCTTTGAAATTATTAAATAGTTTTCAATAAATATTATAATTAATAATTATCACTTTTTAATAACATTTTTCTTGAAATCACACATTTGATTGTTATTTTATATTAATTTTAAGTAATTTAAATTCTATATAATAATATATTTTTAATTTATTTTTATTTAATTTTAAAAGATATACAAATATCATTATATTAAATTTATTCTCTATAATAATTCTATTTAAAAATTTAATTCACATAAATTTATTTTTATCTAATTCTTAAATACAAATAAACTCGTAAAATTAAAACTACATGACAGTAAGAATTCGACACTTAAAAATACACAGACCCAAGTCTCTGAAGGTGCTCAATTAATACATTTTTGTTGAAAAAAATATTGGAATTTGCGTATATTTTTCTTTTTCACGACGTCGTCCACATCTTCCCATGCGTCACGTGCGATCAAATTTTTTTCTCAGAGTTTATCCCAATTTTCATTTAGAAATTTGAAATTTCCCGTTGAGCTATCGTTAGATGTGTCAATCATGCTGCTGTGTAAGTATGATATGGTATTATTTGTGTCTGGTATAACTTATATCGTTAACAGGTTGGTCTGTGTATAGTTTGTGATATAAAAAATACTATTTATGTTGGTTAATGATATAATTTTTTAATTAATTTATTATGTATATATATTTAATATTTAAATTAATAATTAAATTTTAAAAAATATATTTATTTAATTAATAAATAACAACATTAAATATTTAATTATTTAACTATCAATATTTAAATTAATTCAACAATTAACATGACAACATTCAACATTTAACAACTTAATAAATAAGATAACAATGTATATAATTAAATTAATTTTTTATTTATTAATGAATTACATATTTTATATTTACATTATTACAAATTTACAATTACATTTAAAAAAATTTACAACAAAATTAAATTACATTTTTGAAAAAATTACAAATTGGAAAATAAAAATTACAATGTTTTAATTATGAAAATTTTAAGTTTGAGAGTTGTTCTGTAAATTCTTTAACTTGATCTTGTTCACGAAGTCAAGCAAACTTGCAGTCTTTTACCCACATTAATGTTTCTATTATATCTTCTTCAAGCTTACATCTTCGGTCATTAGAGTTGTCAATCGTGCCGTATTAGCGACACGACATAATTTTTGTATCAGCACGACATTCGTGCCGTGCTGACATGATCCACACCATTAATGGGCCAGCCCAAGTACGTGTCACGAAAAATACTATTCGTGCCGGTCAATGGCAAGATTTTGACTAGCACAATTTTTAAATTAATTTATTATTTAATTAACAAATTACAACATTCTTCCTGAGACTCGGCATTGTGACATGGCGACCGACCCAATTACCCGGCAACCCGTCTCCCTCGCCGACCGCATGACCCGGCGACTCATGCCCCCCTCCCGCTCACATAACCGTTCATCCTGCCGGTCGCACGACCCGACTGCTGGCCCAATCACCTGGCAATCCATCCTCCCTGTCGGCCACGCAACCTGTTCAACCCCACCTGTGCACACAACCGTTCACCCCACTAGCCTCATGACCCGATTGCTAGCCTCACGACCTAACTGTCAGCCTCACGACTCGACTGTCGGCTCAATGACTCAGTGGCTTGTCCCCCTCCGACAACACGACCCGTTCACCCATGTGACATCTCTATGCGTTGGAATGCCTTCTGGCAACTTAGCTGTCGTTTATGGCCGCATGTGCGTCAAGTTATTTATTGTATAACTCATTTTAATAGAAGTATACATAAAATTATAATAATTAAAATTGTATATATAATAAATTACAAGTTAAAATTTTGAATGTAAAAGTTTGTGTACGATGATATGTGAAAATTTATGAAAAACTTAATACATGACAAATAAAATTTCAATAGACGAAGCATATATATGAAATTCGACCAGTAACCATGCGCTTCAATCCTCCATGGAATCTAAAGGAATTATATATATGAGTTGGATGTAAGATGGCCGGGCTTAATTAATCGTCCAACTCAACTACCACTTAGCATTGATTGCTTGATTAAGATGGGTAGGTCCATAAAAAGTCTTATATAATCAATACAGAGAGTGTTGGACTACAAAGTTTTATATTAGTAGAAAAGGTTTTAGACATTACAGTTTATCTATAATTAATGTATATTGTTTGTCACTATTAATGGTGACAACAATGCTAAACCTTAATTTGTTTGGATAATTTCAATTTTAACTTTAACTCTACCTAAATTTTTATGTATCATTATTATTACATAAATTTTCATATACAAACTTCTAACTTACAATTTTATTAAGTAATATTCTAACATTTGTAAAATTATTTTTAACTTCAATTCTCCACAATTGTTAAAGTTAAAATTGAAACTAAAATTTCGTTAACAAATATAACTTAAAATGACAATGACAAAAGCCTCATTTTGAAATTAACTTCAATCAACTATCAAAATTATTCATAACATCATTATTACTATAATAATTCTAAACGTATGAACTTATATCACCTCAATTATAATTTCAACTTTATTTATAAAATTATTCTAACTTTAACTTTATGAAGTTTTTTCCAAAGACACCCGAAGAAAAGAAACAACACAATTAATTGCTCTCCCAACGGAAAAATTGAACGTGCAACGAAAGAAGGGAAAGGTCCATACAATGAGATGTATAAGTCAATTCTTTGAGTTTCAGAAGAAGACATGGGAAAAAAAAGGATACGGTAGATTAAATATTTATAATTAAAAAAATAAATATAATTTTTTAATAAACTTTTCAAAATCTTCAACCCTGACAAATACCTATCATAGTTACATGACCTCATTTGTTTCTGTATATTAATATTATGTACATTTTTTATTTTTAAATAATTTTTATATTTTTTATTATTTATAAAATTAAAAT
>JAMKPZ010006368.1:0-29332 GCA_024699675.1 Amphibolis antarctica | reverse complement strand
GTAAAATATATTTATCACAATACGAATTATCAATAAAGTTAACAGGTAAATTATTAATAGTAATAAATTTAGCATAAAGTTATCTAGCTTTTTCATAATCATAATTTTACGATGAAATACTATGTTTAAAAGTAAAATTAAGTTAAATTTGAATTATCTTATCTCTAACATTTTTATTAGGTTTAGATTCACAAGTAATTAAATTCCAATTTAAATAACCAATACTATCAAAAATTTACAAGAGATGTTAGTATTGTAGATGTTGCCTACCAACGACATACAAGCCCACCAAAGACCAACTCAATCTAACCATTGCCACTTACTCTCGATCACTTGAGACTATTGCCCAGTACCCAACAGCCCTAGTGTGTCACTCGAGAAGATCATTGCCCTCTCATTGCCCTCTCATTGCCTTTTGCATAATTGCATTCTTACCCAACACCACATAAGACGAATGAATCACAAGACTATTCGTTGAAGTCATTAACCTCAATTATTTTTGCTTCATTTACTATAGAAATAGTTTTAAAAATTATGAAAAATTAGAACTAAGAATAGTAAAACAAATAGAATTACATCATAATAAATTACATGATAAAAATTTATACATAAGAATTTATATAATAATAATAATATGTAGTAATTTGTGTGAAACTGTAACGCTCTCCCTTGAAGCTAGAGCACTCTCCCTCAAAATCAAAACAAATAAGGTCATTGCCTTTACTAGTTAACGTTGCATCATTACCCTCTACCTAAGTGAACTGCTTGACAACCTCAGTCCTTTAGTCCTTCAACACCCTATCATCTTATTTTCCTAGTCACCCTCATCCTTGACCTTACTATTCTACATTTGAAGCTAGAGCACTCTCCCTCAAAATCAAAACAAATAAGGTCATTGCCTTTACTAGTTAACGTTGCATCATTACCCTCTACCTAAGTGAACTGCTTGACAACCTCAGTCCTTTAGTCCTTTAACACCCTATCGTCTTATTTTCCTAATTACCCTCATCCTTGACCTTACTATTCTACATTTGTTGTACTCCCATTCTGCAAAATCCTAATGAGTCTAGTCGTTGCCTTGCAACCACCTATTCATCATGTGTTTCACCCTAACGTTGTCACATCCTTGCTACTCAAGTGCTCAGTGCATGAACTGCAATGGTGCACACATACACACGATCAATGGTGAAATGGAGATGATAGCTGGGTACTTCAAGAAAGGGGATATTGAGGAAGGGCACTCTTTTATTTTCTTTCTTGTCACTCACTTCATTTGCCTTGCACCCTAATTTTATTGCCTGCATCACTCACCCCCACTCACTTCATCTGATGTTGTTGACTAACATCACCAAAATGGACTGGAATGGTCCTACCTGTACAAATTTCTTTTTTAAGTGAGAAACACAACTGTTTTGAGAAAATGGAGAGAATGAGAGATATGACATAAAAATTGCTATATAAATTGCATGATAAACATTAGAATTAATATATAAAAAATGTTTGTTTTTCGATCAAACATTCTTTAGCATGACGTGAATATTTTTTTTAAAGGAATTCAAGCGTACAGATAGAAACAGTAATACGATGAATGCGTGAATACAACAAGGAAATATATATAAATCATCTCATAAAAAACAATATGGACGCACCATTAAACGAAAAACAGGATTAGTCAAGAATTACAAAAGATTTTTTCTTCTTTTATGGGACACAATGTCTTATCAAATGCAAATAACCAAAGCTAGAAACAAAGGACAGAATTAAATAACGACGAAAAGAATAAATAATAAAGTAAAAAGGAATTAAAACTATAGCTTCCTTTTCATCTACATAGAAGAAAGAAGATCTCTCATCTCGGTGACAGCCGGGAGAGTTTCATTAGGATATACTTTTGCAATAATTTGGACAAAACTTTCGTACTTATCCAAAAATTGACTCTGCAAAAAAAAAAAATTTCTTAGGCTACTCAAACTCATTATCGACCAATAATGTGATAATAGCTAAATTCTTTGATATCTTAACGGTGAAACATAAAATATTCACATAAATGATCATAAATTCAAAGTATTGAATTTATGACGATGAATAATAATGTGGCAGGGTGAAATGGTGAATGTCAGGACATGCCATTTTGAATAGCCGCCTATACACACCACTCGTCATCAAAAAGTATCTCAAGAAAGAAGATAGATTCATACTATGATACTATAGACCCAACCCGGCCATATGCAATGTGGCACCATTTAGCAGTTACCAACTGCTAAATTTTCAGAAAGATTAGCCACACAATGATATACAACTACAGGATTGGTGAAGGTCTTGTTTGGAAGATACTAGAACGATTTTTTAGAAAAATAAACTCCAAAAAGACCAGAGATTTAAGAATGTTTTTGTAGAAAAGAAAAGTGGCAAATTGATTCATTCTATATGGTTTTCAACGGCAAAATTCTTAATCAAAAAGTTGTAACCAGCTTCTACCAAAAAGTTTAATGATAGAACTTTATTTGCCCAGTGGTTCCAAACGGACTGAGCATGGCCAATCAGAGAATCTTTTAGATGTGTTATTAATCCATAACTCTGAAGGTAACAAAGCTTAAGCTTTTGTCCAAAAAGAAGCTTTGTCTTATGTCCGCAAGTAGAAGAATAACCCACTTGTTGCAAAAGATACAGGCTTTTACAGGTAAAGGATATCCTGATTAGTGGATCAAAAATGTTACAAGTCTCAGTGTGAAAGACAAATTGTTGTTAAAATTTAAAATTATTATATTTTATGGGATTTTCCTCATGTACAAGTCGGCATTATGAATGAACTCTATGCAAAATACATAATGGTGCCTGATTAAAGCATTTCAATATATTCAGAACCATATCTCAACATCTGACATTATATTAAAAAATTAAGGATCGTATGCAGACCTTGCATTTATCCCATAAAGAAGGCAGCAACTCATCGGAGGTTAAGTTCTTCTGCAGTCTCTTAAACATGGCAATAATTGATTTATCAACCTGGCAACAGAATGCACCATCAACACTAAATTGATATATAGATTGTATGCTCAAACCAAACTTGTCAAAACTTACTCCAGATAAACTTGATTTTACTGTTTTCCGAAGTTCTGCCTTTGACAGTCCAATCTGGAATGGTATCTGCAAGTATTCATCAAAAATACTTTAGAAAAATTGCATGGCCCAGTTCCAACTTCCTCGTTTCATATTTGTCTCATTACTTTTACACTGCATGCTGCTTATGTTGTTCAGAATTACACATATAAGTTATCTATTGGATGTAATAAACTGTCTTGTGTGTGTATTTTTTGGGGGTTGCACTTCATTATTGCTTCAGTGATTTTTTGTTTGATTTTTTATTTTTTTTGGATAGCACTTCATCAATGTATTTTGTTAACAATAAGTTGTTCTTTTATATCATGATTAAGATGATTAAATATCTGATGGCCATTAATGACTTTTCCTTAAAAAGTTTATTGAGGTAATGAGTGTGTGTAGAGTTATAAATCACAATCGTCCAGTATTTAAATCCTACCGAATCTACACCAATTAAAAAATGCAATGAGATAAAAGAAATTAGAAAATTGAAAATAGAAACTGACTGAAAACCATCTTCCATTTCAAATACAAAGAGGTTTTCGGTTTAGGTGAATAAAAAAGACTATTTGAATTTAAAAAATTACTGAAAATTGATGTATCACTCCCCAAAATTACCAAAAATTAACTTGTGAGGGAATATTAATGTATTAGGTATGTTTGGATTTAGTCTCACACTGCCTAAAGTGTGTTGGTCTTCCCTATTTAGCCTCTAATGAATTATGCAGAGCTTCATTCATTCCTTGTTCGCTCTCCTTTTGTTCCATTGTCCTTTGTTCTTTCTAGTTTTTCTTTCAATATAGAGAAGTCTTATGTTTTGTTAATAAGATATCTAATTCTTACATATTTCTCTTGTGTTACCACATAAACCATCTCTCGTTCCCAAAATTACATTCAAACATCAAATACATAGTAATTTCTCCTCCTTTCTCCACCACATACTGTCACAACCCCCAACTTCGTCACCACCATCTATGAGATCATATGGCTCCAATCTCTATTAACTGTGCTTGCTTTTGTATACATTTTTTCATGACTCATGTATTATGATAATCACATCATTATACTTTTCACTAATAATCTAATCTTTCAAATGCATACAAAACATATAAAGGCATAATTTTACCATATCCATGATACATTGATGAAATCATATCTACAATCTATATTCAATCTTTGAAACAACTAGTAGACATTTTCGCAAAAGAGTTAGGTTTTTTATTTTTTGGTTACTTTCCAACAAGTTTATATAATAGATATTTATGTTTTAGCTTGAGTGGGAGTGTTAAAAATATTAATGTTAGATATATGCATTGTTGAATATCTGTTTATTCAATAAAGGTAACATGTCCTAGTAGTAATATACAACTCTCATTTTCTCCTCTAATCCAACAAATATCATTAAAAGTGTAAGTTGCCAACCAGTAATAGTATAATTGCATACCAGATAAGGGTAACCCTCAGACATTCCATACTACCTATTAAGTACTAACTTTCACCATATAGCTCAAAAATGTGTGATCACACAAATAAGAGAACAAAATCAATATATTGCATGCCATGTATTTTTATCTCACCTCCTCTGCTGGAATTGTATACAATGCATCCTCGATCCTTTGAGCAAACTGAAATAGTCTCTCAAATTGCTGTAAGGGTGAAAAGAAACATATTTGAAAAATTAACCATAT
Source organism: Amphibolis antarctica (assembly GCA_024699675.1). Classification (NCBI taxonomy): domain Eukaryota; kingdom Viridiplantae; phylum Streptophyta; class Magnoliopsida; order Alismatales; family Cymodoceaceae; genus Amphibolis; species Amphibolis antarctica. Next base: position 24,542 of record JAMKPZ010006368.1, on the reverse strand, counting down.
CGGAAATCATTAGAAAATAAAAAATAAATTTCAAACATATGTAACATAAGAAAAGAGGCCTTCCAATTGAGTTTGACGCCATAATGTAAGTTGTAAGTTAAAATTTGAAGCTTTCCAATAAATTCAAATTTTCCATGAATTTATGTTTTTCTTCTTCTTTTCTTTTGTTTTTTTTCCTTTCACTCATAGTCTAAATATTGGAGGGCCCATTTTCCGGTCAATTCAGGGTTGTTTTGATCCCATTGAGTGGAAAAATGTCCAAGAAGAATATTATTCTACTCAAAGATTAGTGCATGTAACAAAAATCAAATGTCTTGATCACACAATGTTGGAACAACCACATAAATTCTTTTTTTCATTTATTTCTCTATATCACTAACTCATCCTCTTTATCATGTAACTTTAAATCTTTTTTCGCCATTTCTAAACAGGTACCTTTTGATTAAATGGAAAAATACTTACAATGTATATGATCATATTAAGATGGTTTGTGCAAGCCTGCTCATATAATTCACTTGATTGATTATAGAATTTTGCAAGCGTAGGAACAACATTCGCCAGCTCATAGAGACTGCATCAAAAGATTTCCATTTCTTATTAACTTGATTTCGGACAAGCATTAAGCATTAGGCAAGTAGCCAAATATATACTGTTAACAAAAGATAAAGTTGTCAACAAAGTAACAAAACAATGTTTGATAACCAGTTTTGGAAAGCTGCATAGTTCTCTATGAGTACAATGTCAGGATTCTTTATTTCAGCTTGCGAAATTTTCTCCAGAGTCACGAACATTATACTAACCTGTTGCAAAAGCAGCCACCAAATAATATAAACTCACCCTGTAATTTCGGAAACTAAAATAATGGGAATGTAATCAACATAAAAATTTGTCCTATAATTTTATTACATAACAAAAGATAACATATTAGAGGAAGAAAATACATATCTCCTATCCAAGTTTCAACAGCATACTGATTGGGAAAATAATGCAACGAGTAATTAATGTTAACAGAATGGATTCACACGTAAAACTCACAATTTTTGTGTAAGCCTGATCAACCAAATCTCTAGATTGCCCTTGAATACATTGCTCCATACGAGTAGCAAGAACTGCAAATCTTTACGCAACAAAAATCCATTATTTTCTATAAGATATGATATTAACAGAAGGTGAATAAATACTTTAGCAAAACGACATTCAGCACAAGTTTTAAGACTAATATCAAGCAAATTAACATCAATAAGTTTAGATTACAAATTAATATTGTGCAGTTGAAACATGAATGATGGAAATATCTATTTTCATTGCATTCAGTAAGCAAAAGAAGTGAGAATGGGGTTTATTTGGATATCAGTGTCTTGTAGGCTGACAGTTGCTAAGTACCTTTGATAGGGACACTCCCATATATATAGAACGCCTACATAATATCTCATGTATTTCTAGTTGATTAATTGTTTATTTTTCATAAAAAAGATTTCACTCACAAATTAGCAGTGATGTATATTTCCTTTAGAAAGTAGTCGTGTTGACAAATATTCTACATTGCAATATTTCTATTAAAAAAAACAAATAATCTCAATCAATGTATTATCTCCATTACAAGTGATTGCAACTTTAAACTAGGTTTTAAAAAATGTAATGAAAATATGTCAAGGGGAAAAATACTACAAAAACAAGTACCTACTTTTCTAAAAATATGGGTTTCCAAATAGAGACAATGAACACTTAATCACATGTTGAACTAGTCAAAGATTAGCAAATGTGCTACATATGGCTAAATAAATTACTTTGGAATGTAGGACAAGACTCCCATTTGCCGAACATTGCGTTCATTCCTCTCAATTTGATGGCAAATTTCATCAACAAACTGTGATGGAAATTATCAGTAATCTGGTAACATAAGCATATGCAATGGGCAACCTGAAATACCAGAACATGAAGGAAATTATTGTAATACCTTACTAAATTGCATCGAAATTCTTGTTTCTAGGTCATCAAGCAATATACGCACAAAGCCTGTTGTATCAGCCTTTTGACTAGAAAGATAGCTTTCAGTGATACCATGCATGGATATACAACACAGGGGATCAATCTTGTAAGCCCAATCTACCACTGCATAGAAGTCTTCCTAAAAAATGTAGAAATATGAGAAGTTATATAAGGTTGAATTCATAACAAATCTTAAATCGTCACTTATGTAACAAAAGAATATTGTCGAAGAACAAGAAAATAGGTAGAAGTTGGATTCTCATTAACAAAAAATAATGTCACTTATATAAAGATGATAAAAGATACTTAACTAATGTAGGATTAAATCTATAATACACAAAAACCTTAATATATTATTTAGACTCTAATAATCCCCTTCTTAAGTTAAAGCATTCAACTTGTAATAGACTCACAAAAATAAACTAGTATAAGATAAATAAGAAGATATATAATAGATAAATGAGTAGAAGTAGTAGTAATGTTGTATAAGTAAATATATTAAGAGATTCATGCTTTTAGGCTATCATTTATTTTTGCTTGTGGGCCACAATCATGATACACTTTTAACATATTTTAGTTAAATCTTAAATGGAATGTGACTTAAAAGCATATAACCTCCTCATCCATCCTCCTCTCCTCATCTATGTATATTCTTTAATCCTCTCCTCTTTTCATTATCTAACCTTTGACTCCCTTCAATCTCAAGGGATTCTGTAAACATCTTTGATTATCTTTCTCTTCCTTCTTCTTCTAATTAGGGATGCATAAATATTTTGACTTCTAGAGCATATAAGAATCATTTATTCCTTCCTCTCATCTGTTCACTCTAAGCCCCATTGGCTTACTCATCATCTCTTCTTCTTGTATTTTCACTTCACATCCCCTCCTCTCATTAAAGCTTGTATTAATCGAGTGAAAACCCTAACCAATTTATAATAAAAAAGACCAATCTTTTAGGCCACTTGAGGGTTTCATGGAAGGCCTGCCATGACTTTTCCCTAAGTTAAAATTAAAATACACCACTTATCAACTTTGCTTAGTTTATTGGCTTGCCTGATCCTTGTATTAAGCATATCTAATCAAGCATCCCATTTGCATTTTACTACATTGTTTTTCTTGAGTTATGTTGCTTGTATAGACTAACTAGATTACACACATATCATGGTTAAGTTACACTAATCACACAGATTATGTCTCATCAAATTAACCTTCACTTGATTGAGAAATTCTTGTACAACTTGTCTCCCCTCTTCTTCTAGCCTATTTAGGTCCTTTTTCTTCATTTCTTCCCTTTGCACCCATCTTACTTTACCTCTTATGGAGCTCATTGATTCATTCATTTCATCTCTTCTAAACTTTTACACTTTTAAATACATACACTCAGCCTTTGTATAAAACCCTCACATTATAAATATCTAGCATCCACCCACCCAATATGAATAATCGAGAGATTGAATAATTCAAGTATATAAGGTGCCTAACAAGTTCCCCATGTGCATTTAGAGCTTTTACCCTAAAATTATAATTCGTAAACCACAGCCTTATACTACATATGAGTCACTCACACTTGCATAAGTTGCATACAGATTTTTCTAATTTACCCAAAAAAATTAAATTAAGTGGTGACGCTCTTCTACTCTTTTCATCACATCATGGTGAAGGTCATGCTCTTGCTAGCATTGCATCATCTAATTCAATAGTTTTTCCACATTTTATTTTCTTAATTACAATGGAGATACTAAAAATAAAATTATAAATAAAAGGCAATGACCATGCCATTGAATCCTTCTCAATCATTTTCATTTTGTAACATCTATTGAATCCATTTGACGATTCTAATCCACCTAAACATCCATAAATGTCTTTGCTATATTATATTTGATTACAACCTTGTAAATGTTAGTTATTATACAAAACAATCGACAAATAAGTATTATTTTCTAGCAAATAACCTAGCATCGTGTTCAAATTAATATTTTTCTGTTAAATATACTCTAGTTAATAAAATAAACCTAGAAGACAGTGTGAAGAACACCTCACCTGGATCCCCTCAAGCAATTCTTGAAGAGCTTCATTTAAGGAGTCCATCTCAGCAGAGTTTCTATCTGGAAAAGCAAGAAATCAATCTCTGAAGAAACACTAACAGAAAAATGTTGAAGAAGGGAATGCATTCAAGATCTCCTTTCGTTAGCATTAAGATTTAATTAGACAGGAAGAAGAAACATTTACACTGCTTGACATCAGTTTCAGCAAAATCCATAATTCCCAAATTGCCATCATTCATATGATTCTCAAGAGGTCCTTTTTTCTCATTTGCAGGAGATTTAGGTGGTACAGATGTAGACAACTCAAAGCACATGAAACGTGCAAAGAAAGAACTCTGTGAAAGGCAGGAAAAAGTTATATGTTCTCAGTCTATGGTGAGCTTAACTAAGTGAATGAAAATGTGAACAAAAATGTGACCTCATCCACAAGAAGAGGAATAAAAATTGTAAGCATCTTTGTGTAAGCTTTAGAAACATTGGAAGTATCAACAGTATTTCCTGTTTGGTTAGAACCTATAGAAGAGTCCATCCAGACTTGTGGATTTTTTGATGCTTTGGTACTAGCACGGAGTTCATTTGCAAACTCATGCACCTAATAATGAAGAGAAGTTAAAGACAAAGAAATGTAAGAATGTTACACTCATAAATGCTCATAAAACTCATGCAAATGCATATAAACACCAATTTACAAAAGACAGGTGATTGTCTGATAAGTTCTAAGCAATGTAAAGACAAGCAGAAAAGGAAAAAAATTTCAAAAAAGTTCTGTTTTTCAAAAGCAACCTGCGAATTGTGGAGTAGACATGCTCCAAAGACAACAAAATATGAAGTACAAATCTTGCAAAGTCTTCACAAAGTACATGATCTACATTTCTAACCAAACACATGACAAATATGACTTAACATGGCACCATACACTGATAAGAGCAAGAGAGGCATACGAGAAAACACAAGGAAATCTGATAATCCAGGTTCTATTGTAAGGATAAGTGCAGGTTTCAAAACATATCATAAAAGCAAAAAATTCCATTTAAGTGGAAAGAACTCAATAGGGTGAGAACAATGAGCACCTGGCAAGTTGTAAAAGATAAAGGTCTGCAACATTATTAAAGTCTGTGAATTTACTTAACTTATAACTATTAGGCAGCACCTACTTTGGAGTCAGCCTAACCGATGGCCTGGATCTGGCTCCTAACACGCAGTCCCATCCCTTCTTCTCGCAACCATCCCATGCAACTTGCTTGGGCAGCTACTTCCAAACACCCTCGAAGACTGCTCGCCTACAAAAACCACTCCCCAAGTAGCAAGTCCGCAAGACCCACCTCCACCATCTGTAACATCACACGACTCAATTCTCCACACCCGTGCAATTTCATCCATGCACCCAACCACCCACTGTGTTTGCTGTAATCTGACAATCTCTTGTGTTTTTTCTGTCACCCCGGACTCGTCGAACATCCCTACCAATTTTTGACTCCACTGAGCTTTGCAATCACACATCCAACAAGCTCGTTGACTTTCTCTAGCAACCCCTATTCCTTATTCCTTCTTCTCCAGTGAATTTGTCCTCCCGTTCGTATTTCTCTTTCAACCTAAGTCAACAAGTGAGTCCTGTGAGTCTCCTCTCCCTTTCTCCCACACCTCCAATTTGATTTGCATTGAAATATTGTCTATTGCATTGCATGTTTTTTTTAGTAATCAAGCCCTTCAATCTTATGTTTCTGGTAAATCATTTAGTTGATGTAGCCTCTTTACCATGCCAAAGTGGTCCATTCTCATCTAACCTTCATTCTCAATATGGCTCCCTTGTTAGGTCACATTTAGTATTTCATGCCCTGAAACTACATGCTTAGATTTTTATGTTCATGGGAATACACTTCAAGTTCATGTGTAGTCCTTCATGCTTATGCACAGAATTTCATGCATACATACATTTGTAATTTCATGCACATATATGGTTCATATACATCATCATAAACACATTTAGTTCCTTTCCTTATTTCATACCATGCACATAGGTGGTTTTCTTTCACGCACATTCATACATCATCATTCTCATCTAATTGCATGCATACATGTATTTCTCTACTTTGCTGACTTTTATGTTCATATGTAGCTCACTTTTATGTTCATTGATGTATTATCATGTCACCCCCATATATAGATTTTTTCCATGCTCACTCATACACATATCATTTCATCCACGCATAGAGTTATTTTCCTTGCATATTCCATGCTTGAGTGTAGCTCTCATTAATGTTTATTCATATTCACATTGGATTTCATGCATACATGTAGTTTTTCATGTCCAGAATCATACACATGGAATTTCGTGCACAATGTGAGTTTTGAAGAGGCATGACGAATAATCACATATCATTATGAGGTTCTTACATATAATACAGGAGTCACCTCCCTTAAATGCATGTCAGTATATCCATTTAACCATATGTATATGCAATGTCCTAACAAAGTGCACAAACCATATATATATGCAATGTCAAAAGCAATGATATATAAAAATATCAGATTAACGGAAAATATTGTAATCACAATATACAAAAAAAACACCTTACCTCCCTCCGAAGTAGCAAATTGAGTGAATGGCAATAAGTCCTTCTCAGAGGTCCCAGGCAATTCTTATCAAGACTCTAGAAGATAAATACTGCGTTATGAAAAATGCTGAAACTATAGAAATGATAAAGAATGATTGTTTTTCATGTCCACAAACCTTCAAAATTTGCAGAAGCCTTGCATATGTTCTGCATTTGTACCTGAGGTCGGCATGATCAGGCCTCTTCAACTGGCCACGCTGCATGATTTCAGAGAGGAGGATGCTATAAGTTTATATTCTGGTGACAAAGCAGCCTGGAAAATAGATCATACCTGGGAGAAGTAGCTTTTATCACTTATCATAAAATCTACTAAAGTTGAAAAATAGTTCCTCAGGAATTTGGATGCTAAATGGACAAAAGTACCCTTCAATCCTTGTAATTCTGCACGCTTTTCCTTAACCTATGCCAAAAACAATTTAAACATGCAACCAAAACATAATTATCCACCAAATCTGAGATATCTACAGTACAAAACTGCCATAGGAAAAATAACATCTAATCCCTAGGTTTGTTTCTATTAATGATTTAGAAGTTCTTGGTTTTGGAATGATTGCCAACTCGAAAAATATGAACTAAAAGGCATACTGTACTGGCGTTAGCCTCAAAGGTATAATACATCAGAAGACTACAGCACAGGTGTAACAACTGTTTGATTCAGATATAAATGTGGAATAAACGACATACAGCTCGTATGCTTGCGTAGCAGGGATCCAGATTTGGTACTTCAAGAGAACGTAAAGCACCAGTTAACCATTCACATGCTTCAATGCTTTTTAGCAAACGTGACTCGTCAAAAGAGCCTCCAGTCAGAGATGCTGTGAACTGTCATTTAGAAGATAATTTCAAATTTTCAATTACCTACTATAAGCTTAAGTTCAATGGTATTGAATTTGAACTTCAAACATACGTTGGAAGGAATTTGCAAGTGCTCTAGTAGTTTGTCAAGCTCCTCAACAAGTGTCTTGTTGTTTACAGAATGCAACTCCAACTTGTTATTTCGAGATTCTATCTAACAGCAGAAAGTGTAACAAATAGAAACTTCATAAGAATAACATAAATGATCCTTTGAAAGACTAGGTATGAAATTCATTTGAGGAGCACAACAAGGGCCTCCAGTAAGTGGCGGTAACTTTTTCCTGGGTAATTCTTCCGAAAAAGGTTCATCAAGAATAATATGGTAATCAGCTTCTCACCTTCTGACCATTTTCACATTCCAATTCTCTCTATTTTCTTTCTAATCCACAAAGTGAGAATGTAACCTACTTATTACATAACGCAATTTTTCTGACTTACCAGATATATAATCATTCAAAATAGATTAGTACAACTACAATTGATTGTAAGATTAAAAAAAATATTTATAATCAACTTGGTAATGCTTCATAAAAGGGTTCATCAAAAATAGTAATCAGTTTCTCACCTTTTGATAATTTTTACATTCCAATTCTCTCTATTTTCTTTCAAATCCACAAAGTGAGGATCTAACTTACTTATTAGTAATGCAATTTTTCTAACCGACCTACCTACTAGGTGTGCAATTTTTCTCTCCAACTTATTAGGTATATAATAATTCAAAATAGGATAGTATATCTACAATCGTTTGTGAGATAAAAAAATTATTTATTCACTCTCCATGAAAATTATTCTCAAATCCGTTTTAAATTTTGACTCTATTTGGACGGTTTAACCTAGAAGACAATCACTGTAGGATTTGAAGAAAGAAAATAGTATGAATGAAGATTTATCTTCTTATCAACTAAAGAAACAAAACATTATTACTGAAGGAATAATGACAGCTTCTGTTTTGTATAATACAAGCATGCTATAAGAACAAACAAAAGGTGAAGATGGAAATACTGAAATCATCATAGTCTAGTGTTATGACTCAATGCCACCCAAACAGCAATAAAATGCCATAATCCTTTGGGAATTCCATTCATCCACGCTGTCACATATTCAAATATTTCAGAGTAAAGATCAACTAATTGTATGTTTGACAATAAACATGGTTTTTCATATTAATAAGTACTTTTTGCAAGCAATAAAATATTTATGATGAATTGATGTCTGATGAGCTTCTTAAAATGACTAAAATAGCAAAAGAAACTTACAGATTCAATATCCTCTCTCATATGCCTGAGTTTCATATTAAAGATCCTTAACCACTCGTCCATGTCATCAACACACAGTATAGCTCCTTCCAATCCCATCAAGATCTGCATAAATTCAAATATGGGTTAAAATAATTCCTTTATAGCCAAAATCAAGAAACAATAACATTGTATATTATCAAACAAGACCAGCTTTTTTGCAGAATTTCAATATTAAACATATTACATATAAGTTGGTAAAACTTAAAAGCTTCTAAATATCATTTTTGTATTCTCATTCTTGTTTCAGTTCTCATCTCTGTAATTTTTAGGTTATATTTTCATAAAATAATCAAGAATATAAAATTAACATGACATTGAATCAATAGAGATAATCAAAGGGTACCTCCTCTACTAAAGAATCATTTCCCAGAAGGGCATGAACATTTGCAGCTTCTAGGGCAAGAAGCTCTCTTCTCAACCTTTCAGAAAATACCTCTGCTTCACCAATACCCATAACATACCTGAGAAGTAGAAATATTATAAACTATTACCACTAATTGGAAAAGTTGCATATTCTCTTTTTTAAAAAGGGCACACTTTCTGTGACAAAAATGTGAACTTGTACTCCATTAATTCATATCCAGCCTAATTTTCCTTTTACATTACCCATGCTTAAAATTCCTGTTATTTAAAACCATATAATTTTATAATTTCCACTACCTCTTCAGACATCATTAGCATTCACCATCTGTCTATCCATCTTGAATCTAAGAATTTCCTTCTTGGAAAACCCTTGCTTGTTTCTTTCCCACAATATTTTGAGTATTTTCCCCTTATTTAACTATTACTTCTCATTCATGTCAACTTCCTCATCTTGACAACACTTGGTTATCAAAATTTGCACTCTAGCTAAAAAACACACAATATTAGAAGTTGATATTTTTTCTCTTATTAACAAATCATTAGTATTCTAGAACATTTTTCCATTTTTTATTGCATAATCCTAAAATCTATGAAATGGTGAAAATATTTAAGTTAAATTTTTAAACTTTTAATTGTACCTTAACCTAGTCTTTGTTTATTTCCTATGAATTCTTACAGTGTTGAGAGTTGAGAACAACTTGAGAATTTTGTAGAGGAAAACAGAAAGTCAAGATTTGTGAGAGAAACCTATTATCAAGACTTCAAAAAGGACTTCCTGTGATTGAGTATGATATTGAAAAAAGTTCAAATATTGTAATAATGACATTATGAAGCAAAAAAAGGAAAAGACCTACGTATCAAGAAGAACTTCCATATCCTCTTCTTCTGCCTGTGAGACAAGATCTCTTTCAACTGTCACTTTTGAATCATCTTCTGCCACAACTGTTGCAGTTGGCGGCACATTATGCCCATCTTGGGTTGTTGGTTGATGATGGCTGGGAATACTTGGCGTATTGTCCTGAATTATTTACACAAAGTTTTTTAGTGATCACATTAATTCATGCAAAAAAATGTACAAGAGCTTATCATGGAGTTATGCAGAAAATAAGAAAGGATAACAAAAAAAATAAAAAACAAGAAAAGTTCAATGGAAAAGAAACTGAAAGGAGTTCAAGTAAGTCACAAATGCCACTATCAGACTTATAATTAGCATAAGACATGGTTCTGACTCGGATCACAAAAGTAGCACCAGTTAGTAAAAACAGCGGCTATTATTTGCACAAGGTACATAATTCAAATTAATATAAGTATAATATATGATAAATGCTTAAGGAATAAATACTTTTCCAGGTTCTTCAATCATTTTGCTTTTTCAACAGGTATCCTATAGGCATTCAAATTTTCAAGGTAACTCATATATAAAATGGAAGCAGAGCAGAAATCTATATAATCAAAAAATTCCCCTCCTCCACCAATGAAATCTTAATCAATTATTTCTCCAGAAGATAGACCTTGCTTCTTTTAGAATAATCCCATTTGTCTTTTATAAAAAACTCAATATTAATTTATATTTTCTTAGTTGTTCTTTAAGTGTAATTTGCATGTACCTTCCCTGGTTAGATTCAAATTAAATGACATAGAAGAGTTAGGCAAAACAAGCATCTTTCCAGGAATAAAATGACTCTTGGATAAATAATTCTAACTTATTCAAATGTACATAGCTTGTGACAAACCTTAGCCCAAAGAGCCATCTCCACAATATCTACACCAACTACTTTTGGAAGCTGACCTAGTATATCCTTGCACATGTTTAATATGCTAACAAGTATACGATTCCTGCAAGATAGATGAAAATTCAACACATTACTTGAGATGGATTTCTGCAGAGCTAACATGAAATAAAAACTAAAAATTTTGGGTTTCAAAAAAATCATACATGTATTTTAGTCTAATCTATAAGGATTTTTGGAAAATGATCAAGATTTGAATTGCAATATTTGAACCACAGTGATGTGCATATGGCAAAACAAAACATTGACAAAAAGTAGTCACTTGTTTCACACATTAATTTTTCACCTATCATCTATGTTCCGCATGGTCCACTGAGGAGGAGCTACACTCTGGCTTCTAAGATTGTCAAATCCCTGAGAAACCACAAGCTGAACATAAATAATAGTTTGAATTATAATAGTCAAAATTTACTGAAAACTTGAAACAACATGCAAATTTATTCTGCTAAGAAAAATATGGAAAATGAGTATACCAGCATAAAGGTACATCCACTAGGATCATTTGCAAGGACCTCCATCTTAGAAAGATGCTTTAGTTTATAAATTTTTGCGGGCTACATAATATCCAAAATAGGTCATCATTGCGAATATTGAAATAAATTATGTATCTCAAAAAAATGAGCATGTGAAATATTGTGTGTGAGAAACTGCTGGGGAAAATGGAGAGGAAAAAGTATACAACCAGAGGCCTAGGTATGCACTACAAGCAGCAATGAACAATCAATTTCCTCTAAAAATATATACAAAAGAGAGTAGAAATAAGCAAACTCAGAAAGTTCCTCTTTTTTGTTATTAAGGATCAATAACATTTTCTGAGAACACATAGCTCTTTTTTTATTGTGAAACAAACATGGTACCTCAAGAACTCCTCCAGAAGAGTATTTTAAGACACGTAAAAGAGCTTTCGTCCGCTGGCCTTTTGAAGAATACTTTGCTGCAAAAGTAATACTAACATCAATATGCAATATCATTATAGGGAGTACAAGGACAAGTATCATGGATTATATGCTACGGCAGGTTCTTTGTAAATAGTGGATAGGGTAATGTAGCACCCTAAAGCTTAGTCTTATATTGCTTAGATCAATAAAGGGAATGGGCTAAATAAAGATTGAGTTCTACATTCATATAAATTTCAACTCAACTATTTTAAGCTTAATTATTGGGTCTGAGTTTGATACTGATAAGATAGGCCTAGGTTGTTACAAATGGTATAAGAACATAGACTAAACAAAAATGTAACATGCAAAGAGATTGTGGACTCTAATGAGGATGTTAGATATTCAAAGATATTTTTAACATCCCAAACTTAAGTCACATGTTACTTAAAGTCTTAGATGAAAGAAGTGGATGAGCTAAATAAAGATTAAGTTCAACTATCATATCAATTTCAACTTAAAATCTTCTAGCAAATATCAAATATAACTATCATGTCAAGCATCAGTCAAAAAAAAAAAGAAACATATTGCATAGTAGTAGTAACATTGGTAGAAGTGGTGCAAAAGCAACTAATTACCAAATTTTTGATAAAAAACCTCAAATTTAGGCTGAAAACTCTAGGATAAGATAAAATTAAAAATAATACGCACAAAACAATTAAATTTAATTTGTAAGAATTTTTTAATAATTAACATGCTATAGATAATAAGTATTGATGTTTACATGCATGAAAAATATTTGAGAATGTTAATAAATGTTCCTAAAAAAATAAACCACATATTAATACCTCATACATAACATTGAAATTCAATAGTCAATACCATGTTTAGTGCCTTAATTTATCAAAAACATCACCATGTTGTTGATGGAGGTGGTCTTGAGAGATTTCTTCGTACATCTATTTTTTCACTACAAAACATAATTATTCCATGGCATATGTTGATTATACATGACACCCTATGACAAGTTATTACTGTTGGGTATGAGGTGAACGAACAAGAAATTCACTACTTGGAAACTGTATGAAACATGGAGGCTATCCACTCTGAGACTAGGGGTTGTGAGTCTTAGTTGTAGCTAAGGAACTTGAAGAGCAAGGGGGAGTATTTCTTGTTCCACAATGAATTTTTCTAGGGTGATGCATGACTGAAAATAGAGTCTGTCTCATTCATTATGATAACTTGGAGTACAAACTTGGAGCACAAAATGAAGTTTTAGTATTTGTACACTGACTATTAAAGTAGTAATCAGATGGCCTTTCAAAAGATGTATGGTGTCATAAGGATCATGCATACTAGGGGAGTAAGTGGGTTGAGAATCATGCACACTTGTGGAGTAAGTGGATTGAATACAAACTGGATGTACTCTCTACCATATTCATAGTTGTTTTCATTTTTTGTATATAGGTAGATTATGATCACTTATGAATACAGATATGCCGATGAAATGAATATCGGCACGCCGATGGATTTATTGACACAGAAGTCAAAGGTGACAGAGCTTTTGCAAAATGTACAAATATGAAGTGTCAACAATCAGTATATATCGAATATAAAAAATTAAAACCATATCAAATGTCAAATACTGATACAAATAAACTAATATCAAAGTTATATACCATATTTGTATTTGTTTTAGTACATATTAAGATATAATTTTTTATTTTTTCCTTTGAAAAAAGATAATATATGAACTAAATTTAATAAGAAATGTGATTATATGAAAATTTATTTTAATAATTATAAGTGTAATACAAAAGATATTAACTTTAATTAAATATATTTATTTGATATGATTAAAATATTTCTAAGTGTAACAATAACATAATATATATTTTTGTTGTATCTATTAGAATTAAATATGTTGTTGATACAATGATTACAATTTTTCAAAAATTCCTTCATCAAGGCATAATACTTAGACATGCTAGATGCTTTTTCACATCACAATCTCTATTAACAAAGTGTTGTTTCAATCTTGCCACACCATGTCCAATTTTTTTTAACATGGCATTTGCATTGAGTTTTGCTCCTATCATTGTCAATGGGAAATCATGCATACATCCATGATCATCAGATCTACCAGTTTTGTCATCATCAATCTCACCATGTTGGAATTCACTGGAAGAACTTGGCATATTCCTGAAATAATATTTACATCAACATGATTATATTAGAATGAGATAAAATGTATGTAACATAACTTATAAATATAAAATGGATAAAAGTAAAATATTTAAAAAATATTAAATATATGAAAATTAAAGTAAAATCGGACAATTTTAGGAATTAAACTCTTATCCACTTTTTCACCTAGTTTATACCATCATAGTAAATCTATACAATAATTATGTAATAGAACTTAAAAAAGTAGCCATGCAAAAGATATAACTTACAGAAGTGAATCATTATGTTGTAAAAACAGAACCATGTTATAGAACTTGTAGATTTTCGATCACAAAACAGAAAAAATATTTTAAATTCAGAAAATATAATAAATATTAAGTTATGCCTTTTATCTTAAATCTAGGAAATAAAAATGTATTTAGGCAATGCATATGCAATTTCAAGGTCAAACCTGAAAATTCTGCAATATTATAAGAAAATCGGTAAAAAAATCTTTTAGATTCCAATAATTCTAAGAAAACACGAAACAGTACAAGAAACTAGTGATTCCAATATCCAGGTGGATATCAGAACAAATTCATGCACATCTACCTATGAATACTTATAAGCATATAAATAAATCATAAGTGAAAGAAAGTGTTAGAACAGTTTCATATTAGTTAAAATAGAAATTGAACTGAGTTTAATATATGATAAAACTCTTTTATTCATTATCAATTGATTTTAAGATGAAATTTTAACAATTTAAAAAGATTTTCTTTTTTCTTTTTTATTTTGTAGATTTTCTGATTTTTTATATTTTTCGATTACATGTGTTATTGTTGTATGGGTTTCCACTTTAGAATCATAAATGGGGTCCATGCACAATGAAATGAGTCTGGACTGAAACTAAACAGTTTTGGCCCACACCATTGTTTGTTTCTCTGGTATTAGACATTGCTCATGCTTTACGAGTAACAAGTATATTGCATTCAAAATATCATTTCTATTTACCACTCAATGAAACATTTTGATATCTGCATTCCTCACAAAGTAGAAGCAAAATTAAACAATGTACTTGCATAGAAAGCAAACCAAATACAGCAATAATACAGATTCTTGGCAAAATGTGAAAGCAGGGAGAATTTCCGAAATGAAGTGAAATGGTGCTTCCAGAAAAGCAACCATGGAAGCCAAATTTTACGATAAAAATAATCTAAGTTAATGCTCTGTGCCTCCATCAGTCTACCACAAGCCCGTTAATACTGCATAATATGAGTCTTCAGCCCATGTTTTAATCCACTATATTAAATGATTAGTGTGTCCCACTTGTTAATTTTCATAAACATCTAACGAGACAGAATATGTGTTTGCTATGCACAATGGATTACAGGCATCAACTATCAACTAAGTAAGTACACTTGAAAAACGGAATTAGCATTGGCAAATTTAAGTCCAAGACACGCCGGATTATTCAACAGTTTATCTAAATCGATAAATCATTTAATTACACACTGGAGTCATTGCATGGCTAAATCATTCAAAATATGTAGGGAAGGAGGTGGAGGAGGAGGAGGAAGAGGAAATCTCAACGTAATAACCAATCGGGAACATATCGTAACAAAAACCAACAAGAGGATGACAAAGTTAATTGCAAGAGATCCTAAGTTCAAACAGGCGAAAACACTACCATTAATTAACGAGGAAAAAACATTACCTCGACAGACGTGAATTGTGAGTAATTACCAACAAGCTTTCATCAAATCTTACGAACACGAAAAATCACCTAGGTCGCATCGAACAAACACGTCGCGCGGAATTCGGAAGAACGGACGAAAGTGAAGAACGAACAGGTAGAAATGGGAATTGCGCACGTACTGGTGAGAGCGAGGACCCGTGGCTTGGCCATTTGGCGGCCGAGCTTGCCGGCCTTCCCCCAGGCCGCCCGGCTTTTGGCGACGCGGATGGAGAGCACGACCTTGTGCTTGTTCGCTCCTCCATCAATCGCCGCCTCGCACGCCCGGCGCAGCTCATGGTCGTCCGCGCTGGACTTCGCCATCGGAGAATGCCAGACAGAGAAGCACGACAGCGCCAGAAAATGAGAGAGATTGTCGTTGAACAAGCGAAGAACGAGATCACGAAGAAACGTTCGTCCTCCACCGATTCTTCCGACATTTCATGGTCGGAAGTTGCCGCGTGGCATCCGTGCCCACCTTCATGCGGAGAGCACGACATGTTCGTGTTTTGGAGAGTACCTGTAAAGGTTTTTTTTTTAAGGTTTGAAAATTAAACGAAGTTGAAGTTAGAATTATTTTTATAAATAAGGTTAAAATTATATGATAATTTAAATAATAAAAATTTATATGTTAAAAATTATATAATAATATTATTATTAAAAATAATTTTAAGAATGATTTGAAGTTAAAAAACCTTCGTTGATTTACCAAATCTTCGGAATCTCCGAAAATTTATTTTTTTTACACGTCGGAAGCCAACCCATTGGAATCCAAAAAAAAAGAAAAAGAGAGAGAGAGAGAGAGGGGTCAGTGTTTTCAGAAACAGTGAATTTTATTAATGTAACTTTCACTTTCCGAGTATCTGGACGGAAGGATAATTTTTGCAAGGAAATAACAAAAATATTAGAAATAAAATCTCCAATGATGAAGATCAGTGAATTACAAAACTGCGGTATAATTGGATAAATGAAATTGACAATTTCGCTTCAAATTAAACGTAGGAGGAGATAGAGTTGATCGGTCGTACGTCGTAACAACCGATGATCCCAATTGCGACGGATCAACGGCCCCAACCATTAAAACACGTAGGATGGTACGTTAGAACAACTGAGTAAAGAAGAAAACACGTAAGAAAGAATTGCATTTATTTGAATTTGTTTTTAGTTAATTATTGATATTCATCGATATAAAATTATTTTAATTATAGTTTATTTTTAATTTGTTATATCTAAAAGTGTATGTATGCATGTGAACTGATTTTAATATTACGTTAAAATTTTATTTTAAAATTAATTAATAATAAGTAAAATAATAATAATTATATATTAATTTTAATTTATTTATTAATGTGAAACTATTCGATATTATAGATTAGAAAGAGAAAAAAAGATTTCTTTCTTTAGTTATCGGATATTTTGAATAAGGTGGAATTAAATTGGCCTTTATTTCTCCCATTTTGGAGTAAAATTGAATGATTTTATTGTTCTCATTTTCCAAATTGATCAGACACCTGAACAAGAAAAAAATCTTTCTCCATCACTTTTTCATTTTACTCTCATTTTCATAAACATCCAATGAAAATCAAATTAAACAATAGATTATCATTTAAGGGGTTTATATTTTTGAAAAATACGAGAAATGATAAAAAATAAAAAATCAAAATTTTCACTGGTACTTTTTAAAGATATAATAAACTCTCATTTAAGGATATTTTTTTAATAAGATGTTTTACTCCCGGAAGTACCAGCAAAAAGGTCCAACTGGATCCTATCCAGTACTAGTCCCATAACATCATCCACTTCTAAGTCCAGATATTGGTCTTCTATTGTAAAATTGATATCTATTATCATTTTTGTGTGGAAGAGCAGTAATTCTAGCGTTTTGTGTTCTAACATAGAATTGTCTAAGAATTGATATTTTAAAAGTTTTTCTTCACTTTTCATTTTAGATGAATTCGATTGCACAAATACCTTCCATGTAAAGCATCCATTATGGAATAGAATTTTTTTATTTTATGGAATAGAATAATAAGTGTTAAGTAAATAAGACTTTTTCTTCTTTAAGTAAATAACTTGTACGAGCTAGATCAAAATTACATAGGAATAATTAGTTTAGTGGATTACTAGATTGGTTGGTGTTGTATATTTTTACAGTTTAAAACATATGAATTACACTTTAATTGAGCTTCATTCTATGTATTTAATTGAATTTACTAGTTAATTGAAATCTTTAGAGTTAAAGTGCAAAAATAATTAAAAAGGGAAAATCAGTGTTTAATAGAGAAAACATAAATTGATTAACGGAAATATGAAATTTCATTCTTATATTTGCATGTAAAAATTTTAAAATGCTTAAGTTACCTATTTCTCTCGACATATATAGCAAATGTTTATAAGCTTTATTATTATAACAGGCATAATATTTTCTAAAGGTATTTTTTAAAAATTGAATCTATGAATATCTAATTTAACGGTCGAGATTACTTTCCTGCCTGCGATCATTTTCCCACGCAACCTCCTCCTTCCTCACACGGTCGAGATGACTTGCCTGCGATCATTTTCCTTCTTTCTCTCCCATATATGTCCATGTCCCTTGTCACCTGACCTACTTCTCTCCCATCTTTGTCCATCAAGTCAAACACAACCTTCGTTTATATCAGTCAGTCCTACGAGAAAAAATCAGAAGATTAACGGTGAAAGAGGTAAAAAGTGAATTCGTACTAACAGATCAATAATATAACAAAAAGAACGATAACGTAAAAGATTGCAGGGCCGGATCCATCGCCAAGGGCGGCGGTTTTCTACCCTATTTATATCGCACGAAACGGCTCCACTGCACTCCTCGCGCGCGCCCTGCCCCTCTCTTCCCCACGCAACCGTCTGCTTTCCCTCTCTCACGAGCGATCGGCCACTTCCGACAACCGGCGGAACTTCCTGGTGTACCAAAGGTGCCAGATCTTTCGGCGGATAGCGCGAACGGCGAGTGGAGACGCGTGGAACGCGGATGTTGACGGTGCTCCCGAGCAAACCCGGTTAGGTTTTGAAGGGTACTTTAGGTGTTCGCTGTTGAGGTCGCAGATTCACTCTCCATCAGTGCTGAACGGTCGGAAATCTGTGCTGGACACAGGCGTGCGTGCTACGAATCGGAAGCCCCAACGGTGTGCAGCCGTCCGACGAGTGGAGAAGGCTTCTGTTTTCTTCAATTTTCTTTGGTCTGTCGAACTTGTCTTTCATATTTCGTTAGTTTTTGATTTAGCACGAGTATTTGTGCTTGTTTATGTGTCATGTTGTGTGTTGTATTTTAGTAGAAACAGTCACTGATCTATTATATGCGCTGTGTTTGTTGTGGGTACCTATTTCTGCAGTCTGAAATTGACATTATTATTTATCAAAAGTTTTACCATATTTCTTGCAAATTTCTGGGTTGATTTTATTGCGTGTCTGTTGTAGTTTTAGGACAGATTTAATTGGATACACAAGCTTTTAGTTTTACATTAGTTTTAGAAGTACTTTAGTTTCATTTCAGTGCAGATTTCAGCGCAGGTTTTGGGTTCCAATTTTTGCAGTCCGATTTTTGTGGTGCTTTTCTGCATGTTTTTAGGTTAGTGTAGATTACTTTTGATATTTCCAGTAAGGATAATTCATAGATATCATCTTAGGACTGTACGATTTATATCTTGATGTATGTTAGATTCATAGATTAGGCAGTTTCATTGCATATGTTGTGTGTTGGTGTTCTTGGATTCTTGTGTTCTGTTTTTGTGTCAACGTGCATCACTTTGGGAGCAGGTTCTAACCATTAATTATTCTTATTTCGAGCAGTATTTTATTGGGTGTTTGCAGCTCCATATTAGTACATACGGCTGTGATTTTTTCATTCGCAGTTTGTGCACTAGTTTCCATAGTCTAGGTGCTGTTTTGTGGCAATATTGGTGCAGATTTGCAGATCATAAGTTCCAGATATTATTCTCCATTGTTGCAGTAGTTAAGATTAGATTAAGACATATAGGTGTGCTGTAGGTTTTAGGTTAATTCTGTGTTCAATTTATAATAATTTCAGTGCAGTTTTTATTGCAATTGTTATATTAGTTTTGTTTCTTGCAGCAATTAAATTTCTGCATTTGTTAAATCATATTTCCATGTAGAAAATAGCATTTTCTTGCTGTGGTTTAGGAGTATTTCATGGTTTAATAATTTTTGCTTCATTTCTGCATGTTTGTAAATTGTGGGCTGTTTTTGCCAATAGAATGAACCTTGTGCATATAAATGCCCTTTGTGATTTGCATGTGTTCATGTGATTGAAGATTTTATGGATGCATGTTAATTACTTGCTAATTTATCAATCGTGCCCTTTTGTGTTGATTATATTAACAGTGGAGTCAGCTTATTTTATTTTCTTTGAATCTATAATTAAACCTTATTCTTAGTAAGTATTTCTCGATTGTAGATACAGCCCATACCCATCAGTTTTATTACAAGTGCACCATATGCTTGTGGTTGTAAATTTAAAATTTCATATAGTTGGGTGATTCCTAAAATCCATGAGACCATATTGAAGTGACACAAACCTAGGAATGCTCCTTCGATGAAAATAAATATAGGCGGAGAATTCTGACCTATATTAATGGATACTGCTATTGCTCATAGGAAGTTTTCATAACCAAAACTTCTACTTAGTATATATAGGAATCATGGTTTCTTTACCCCTTTGTGGGAGAACCAAAGTTATGCCCGATTGTCTATTGTATGCAAAAGTTTGAAATATTCCCTAAAGAACAATGTTAGTGCATGAGGCTTCCATCAATGTAGATTATAGGAAAGGTCTAATTATACACAATCTTATCTAGTTTAAAAAAAGTGGGACTACTCATGTTGTCATCATCTGAACAAAGTAAAGTAAGTTTCTATGAGAATTCCTGTTATTGTTAAATATTTTTGTTAAAATTCACACTAATGATGTGGGGCTCCCATATCACCAATGATGTGGGACTATGTAGTCAAATACTCTCCTGCACTTGTGACACTATCCTTTTTAGCATGTATTACAGGTGACACACACAGATCATGCCCCAATACCATGTTAAAGAGTATCTTAAAACCAATTGTTAATGAAAAAACAAAGTATAATGTTATAAAAGTTAGGTTCAACCACATCTCTATCGACATGAGACTTTTATAGTCCAATTTTAAATGTCTTTCAATTCAGCAATACATTTGTGGAATTATTTGCATCTAAGGTATCATGAATGGTTTTGATTGGGTCCACTTTTTCCTTGATCATCCAAAATAGGAGTCTTGTATACATTCATAGGGTGTAATAGATATTCAAAAAATGCAATAGTAATCTCTTCCTATGTTCTAATGTGGTACATATATCGGAGTGCAAAGAGATAATCACATCAGCTTGTCATGCTTGTGTTGCATTGTTAGTTTTTCTGTTCAAATTTAGGATACTTATCCTAAACAAGTTTATAGAGATTCATAAAATTTGACCAATGTTTTTTGTTTTCTTGTCATTCCATTCGTCAGTTTTGTTTAGATTCAGTGAATGCCATTTAGATCGACAAGTTTTTTTAAAATGTGGTTATTTTCGGTTTTGTTCTTAGAATTGTAGTAATTTGATGTTTAATTTGGCTTTCTTTTTTGATAAATTTGCTTGTTTCTGTTAAAAAAAACTCAGAAAATCTTTACATTTGTTATATTGTGTATCTTCACAGAGCATTCGCAAGTATGGTGATTCCCGCTCCAGTGAGGCCACCCAGACTCGTCAAGTACCTCAAGCCGTACGTCTTGAAACTGCACTTCACCAACAAGTTTGTCCATGCACAGGTTGTCCACAGCCCAACGGCTACTGTTGCTGCGGCTGCAAGCTCCCAGGAGAAGCTGCTAAGGCCGAACATGGAGAATAGCCGAGATGTAGCAGCTGCAGGTACGATCGGGGCGATCCTTGCAGAGCGGCTTCTTAAAAAGGGTATACCAGCTGTCACGGTTCATCTTAACAGGGGCCAAAGGTACCATGGGAAAGTGAAAGCTGTGATCGATAATGTCAGGGAGGGTGGTATTAAGTTGATTTAAGATACATCTGATGATGGACAGGGCCAAGTGGGGGCGTTGACACCATTCTCTGGTAGTGTAGCTTTGAGACTACCTGAAGGACGTTATACAAAACTAGACATTGTGCTTTCACTTTTTGAGATGGTAGACACGAATCTCATTTATGAACACTCTGTAGCTGAATGGTTAATGCTGCGGATGACTGAGTTTTGATAAATTTTCTGAAAGGGGGCCGCATTTTAAGCTTGCTCCTCTCCTTCTTCCTCGTCTCCCCTGACTGGCGGAGAGCAACATTCCCCTTTCCTATTTAAAAGATATGCCAAATCGTGTCAATTTGGGACGACGGATTGACCGACCGATCCTGCAAAGTACCGAGAATGCAATTGAGAATTTCATATCGACGTAGTTCGGCAATGATGCAGATAGGCCATTAAAAAAATGGTAGACCTCCGTGACTTTCTGATCTACAAATTGTTTGTCGAATTGCACGGTGATAGTTAAGAGTGGTAGTTGTGTTGTTACCCCCATATGAATCATCCTTCTATTTTATCCGATTTGTCTTCCATGCATGTCGGTTGAATAGTAGTATTAAGTTGAGTTGTATGTGTTTTCGAAAACAATGAAAAATGATAAAAAAATTTATCTATTAATTTTTATTATTTTGAAAAGTAAATATCTCTTAAAAAATTTACTTACACAAATTCCTCTTAAAAAAATTTATTCTTTATTTTTAAGTTTTTTATTATTTATTTTCATTTTTCTTTAAATACACCACTGGTCTACGTCAATATTTATTAAACAAATTTAATATTTAATATTAAAATTTATATTAAAATATTTACATCATAATTTCTTAAAAAACATAAATTTTACGCAAACATACCCTTAGTCTTTTCACGTGAGAGAGATTTTCTTTTTCAACTATCAAATTGAAAAATGTTGGAGTGTATAAAATAATCTAAAAATTTTGTATAAAATCTATAATGTTTATCCACAAATGCATCGTTATCGATATGTTTGACTCAAATTTACTTGCAAATTTCACGATAAATTTTAAAATGTAAAGAAAATTTTGGATTTTAAAATGCATCGAACTTATAAGCTCTATAATCATGTGAGATTGATAAGGTTGTAATTTGTCATTTTACGCATTGTCGAGGATAGGCAGGCAAGTCGCAAATCGTTACATATCACAGAGTTCTGGCTTCCGTAAAATCCCATAAATTTCCACCTTCGACCTAGGGTTTTCACGAGTTCCCCTGGACTTCCGATTCTCTTGCGTCGACGGAGAGCGGTAGATAGGGCAAGATGTTTCTGGGGCAGATACCACGGAGGCCCGAGAAATCGGAGGCGTACAAGAAGCTCAGGACCCACATCGCCATCATGGGGGTCTGGGTCGCCGCCATCCGCGTCACGCCCTACGTCCTTCATTACCTCTACAGCGAGGAGCAGCAGCTCAAGCTCGAGCTGTAGGGTTTCAAATGGTGCGTACTCGCCCCCTCTACTCCATTTTTTAGAATATGTATCATTTATCGTTACATTATAGGAACCCGAGTTCGTATTGCTTACATAGTGGAATATCCTTTGAAGGTTATAGTTGTCAAGAATGATTAAGACACTCAATATTACATTACATGCTATATGATTATCATGAAGTGGTAATGGATGCATTCATTATAGTCCGAAGTAAATGCCAAAATGTTGTATGGTATAAGAATAGAGCTACGATGAGTTTTAAATATATCATGGCGATTTTTTTGGACATATAAAACGCCTAGTCTCTTATCATACCTTGGTGTCTAGGCAACCCACACAGGCCCACTGATAACTACGAGCGAGTTAGACTGTTAGGGTAGCCATTACGTATTTTGATCATTAGCGGTAGCTGGTTTCTCGCTTTTAACTTGATTGATTCATGATTTAATTTGATGTACCGCGTATTTTGATGCTTGTTAATGGAATATTCTCGCTCCTAGTTTCTATTTTTATGCTGATGGAATAATGGATTCATAGATGCTTTTTTTTTAATAGATTCATAGATGCTTCTGTTTATGGATAACTAGGAAGCCATTGGTAGCTGAATATTGGACAACAGAAGGTTCACATTTTTACCCTTTCAGGAGGATAACTAAGAAGCCATTGAAAAATAGTATTTACAATAAACGTTTTGAGAATGGCTTGACCAAGCTTAGACATTTGATCTTTTACAGACTTGTGCCCAAATACAAAGATTGATTATTTCTATATTAATATTCAAGGAATAAATACAAGAAGAAGGAAAGTGGATATCACGTTCATTAGAATGAAACTTCACTTTCATTAGAATGAAACTTCACTTTCATTAGAATGAAGTTTCTCAACTTCTCACAGTTAGTTATCACAATAAGTTTCACTTTTAGCTTACAGTTGGATTGGATTTGGGTTGGAAAAAGGGTAGACAACCTGACAGACAAACACATGAAAATAACTTGTCAGCACTGATCAGATGTGAAGA
Source organism: Amphibolis antarctica (assembly GCA_024699675.1). Classification (NCBI taxonomy): domain Eukaryota; kingdom Viridiplantae; phylum Streptophyta; class Magnoliopsida; order Alismatales; family Cymodoceaceae; genus Amphibolis; species Amphibolis antarctica. Next base: position 263 of record JAMKPZ010006368.1, on the reverse strand, counting down.
AGAATTGGTAGTTGATGTGATGATTGAGTGTTATAAACTAGTCCTTTAATAGATTTGAAAAAAAAAGAAACTGTTGTGCAATGATTAAGATCACCCATTTCTTGACACTTTGTTCATCTGAACCATTTAATCATGTCATGCACAATAGAATTTTCTTACTCCACATCATTTATGTTCTGTAATGTCATGGGCTGCTTTATCCTCTGGTAGGATTTGATGTTCACTGATTTTACCCTGTAGCGTCTTTGGATGTTTATTGACGA
>JAMKPZ010006367.1:0-21014 GCA_024699675.1 Amphibolis antarctica | reverse complement strand
TTTACGATGTGCTCTATCATATAAGTACATTACTTGCACATTTTGGATTTGTCAATCGTCCCTTTGCCTTATTATTCAAGTCCGTGGTATATTTTCATTCCAATTTGTGAAGTATTTGTTCACAAGATAGGGTTTTCATTGTAGTGCCAACCGTTCCTCACTTCGGTAATGCTTGTTATGATTGTAGAATATTTGTTCAATACTAAAGGTTGATGACAACATAACAAGCCTTTAAAATCCTCTGGATGAAAGGCAAGAACTAGACCAGTTGAAATGAGGAGGAGATGAAAAGATACAATATTAAACAAAGAGCCATTTGTTGATATTATCAAAATGCCAAGTATTTACCACTTTCCATTACAAATGATTCTGAAGCTTCATGATTCTGATACGGGCTTAGGCTAAATTACTCTACTGTTACAATCAGTTGAAAACTGTGATTACAATGAGAAGATGTGTAAAATTCCTTTAATGCTTAAACAAGAATTTTCCCATCCTTTGTTAAGAAAAAGAAATAATGTGTAACACCGAGGCTTACAAAACTGTTGCAATATGCATGCATTTTTCTATGGATCTATTTGGATAACAAGGGTGAAAAGACCCAAAAAAAAAGGAGATGTGAAGAGAAGAATGAACCACTATCTCTGTCTCATGTTTTTTGCATTTACGAGAAAACAATTGAGAGGAAATATGGTTTTTCCTGCATAGGAAAATTAGTAACAAATTTTGAATTGACGATTTATTTGAGGGAATTATTTTAATCAAATATTTGCAAATATATGTTTTCTCCATTTACTAAATTATGCATTGATGATCAGAATGAAATATAATGATGATAAATTTTAATAATTAATATGCTATTATTCTTCACATTTTCCAAAAATGTATGATCCCTATCTTTCGTTCTCGGTATTCAAACATGGGAAATGATCTGTCTTTTTCTTTTCCATATTTATGTTTGTTTGGTCTGGCACTCCTGGTTGAGGAAGAGGGCCCAATCATCTTGTTTGTGTGAATTATTAAATAACAGCATTTGTGAAAATAAGTTATATTTTCTTCTGCTTGTGCTGCTAGTTGATGTAATTGTGATTTGTTATTCCAACTGATGAGAACTGTTGAGCTTTTGTTTTATCATATACATTCTAATTTTGTAGCATTTCTTTCACAGCTCTCAGCAGAAAACAATCATAAATGCAATGTCCATTAATGAAAATGGAATCCTGGTAACGGGAGGTATATTATATTTTCTTGTCATATTGTTGAAGTATTTTTAAATGTCTGTGATGTTGTATTGTTTGAAATGAGCTGACTATAAAGTTCTCTCGTTTGAATGTTATGCCTGATATTGTGGCCCAATTTTCTTTCCACTGGCCACTGTTATTTCACGACGTGCATTTCTGTTTTCCTTAAAACAGATTGGAAAAGGTAGTTTACCCTCATATAATAATTGTTGAACCTTTTTTCCTTTATTGAAGGTGACAACGGAAGTCTTTGGTTTTGGGACTGGAAAAGTGGCTATAACTTCCAGCAAGCGCAAACAATTGTGCAACCTGGTATTTGCTCACCCTACTCAGTTCTGTCGCATCATGCAAAATTATTCCCTCCAACGAATTTGGGAAGGTGATCATAATTTTCGAAATTGTCGTAGGATCACTTGACAGTGAAGCAGCAATATATGCTCTTACATATGATATGAGCGGCACTAGGCTTATTACCTGTGAAGCAGACAAGACAATCAAGATGTGGAAAGAAGACCCAATGGCTACACCAGAAACCCATCCGATTCATTTCAAGCCACCAAAGGATATAAAGAGATATTGAAGGAGTTAACAAAACACAATTCAGGTTTGCAACATTTTATAATACATTTAAGTGGACTTATGATAACGTTGTTTGAAACCAAACTGGAACTTTACTAGTTTGCATTAGTGATGACATTATCATGACATCATCACTTAGTGAACTAGTTAATAAATCGTCTCCAACATTATTTGCATGTTTGTAAATGATTTAAACCGATTTCTTGATAAAAAGATACGTGTATGTATGCCAATATACTATAATAAGTAATAATGATTAAAAAATTTATAAGAAAATTAAGTATGACAAATATTATATTTGAAAAATATTCAGCGAGTTATTTTTATGGATTAAACTGTACTCCCGATGTTTAATGCCCTGTTTTTCTGCACCACCATGTAACAAATTGCTTGGTCTTACCAACAGGAACCGTTTCTTTTACCTCAACGAAATGATGCTGGGTTGTCTTGCACTTATCATCTAATGACACTGGTGACTGCCGTGCGGACAGCATCATCTTGGGAAGGTTTATATTTAGTTGGCATTGCCCTACTGGTCGTTCTGGGGTTTGCCATTCAGTAATTAGCGTAACAATTTTCTCTGTGAGATTATGTGTAGTTGTACCTCTACAGAATTTCGAAGTTGGTGGTATGCATGACTCTTGCATAACAAGTCTTTTATATTATCAAGGGAAAAATTGTTTGTTTGTTTATGTTTGATGGTGATGTTTATGACGTCCGACTGAATATTGTTTGCGATATAAGAAAGAATGGGATGGTATTTGATTTGCCATGTTATATATTAACAAGTATTATTTTTTGTTGACATGTTATAACATATCAAAAGAGAAACGAATGGGTGGCGATCATAAATCCCTGCCCTTGACCCGCTGATATGGCATTGCTCCTGTCACTAAGCACGTTCCATCGATGCCAGTTGCTAAATGGTGGAGCGGCCCTTCCACCCGTGGAGGCTCTTCTCAGTCGGGTGGACGCCGGCAGGCGTGGGAACAGCGGGGTTGTCGTCGACCTTGACGTTCTCTCGAGGTATGGCGTCGGCTTGCCTGTCAAGCCAGGCCACGATGTCGGTGAACACGATGTCGACGTTCTGGTCGGGCTCGCCGGACGTCAGCGCGTGCCACATCCCGGGGTACATCTTCATGGTCTTGTCGGAACTCTCCGCTTGCTCGTACAGTGCCCTGCTCACCTCCGGATCTGTCACCGTGTCGGCCTGGCCGTGGAGGACGAGGAATGGCATCGTCACCTGCATGCAACGCAGCATTCAATACGCTCTGTAATATGCCGAGCTCAACGGTGTGCCCACCATTTCAGGGACGAACCCGGGACAAGCTTTGCTCGAGGTGGGTGCAGGTGCGGAGCATCTCGAGGGCGGTCTTGAGGCGGGGCTTGTCCTGGTAGATGAGGTTGTTGCGGCGGATCTCGTCGCGCTTGACGGGGTCCTTGAAGGCGGAATCGATGACGTCCCTGGTGGGGACGATCTTCCACTTGGGTATGATGTGCTCTGCCTTGCCCAGCAGGTTCACCAACATCGGGTGCGGCTTCAGCTTCTCCGATATCTGCCAATTCCCAAACGGTAAATCACCAACCACATGGGCGTACACATCCATGATCTTGAATCTTGATGGTGTTACCTTGCACATGGGGGCGACGAGCACGGCGCCGTCCCAGAAGGCCGGGTCGCGCCTGTGGAGGAGAAGGGCCACCGCTCCGCCCATCGACTCCCCGTACAGGAACCGACCCTTCCCTCCGTACTCCTCCTTCCCTGACAAATTGCACCACCTCCGTCAGGCGATTCGTCTCTTCTACTTGCGTCTCCCCATCCATCCGCGTCTCACTTACCACAGACGTGTTTGAAGAAGCGGTCGCAGTCGGCGACGATGCCGTCGAACTTGTTGATGTAGCACCTGGTCCCGCCGGACTTGCCGTGACCGACGTAGTCCAGCCCGTACACACCGTATCCCGCGCCCGCCAGCCTCGTTCCCACCTCTGTCATTTCAAATGTATTTATTTTCTTATTACGATGCTACTACTACCATCATTTTCACGCATCCAAGCTTTACTTCTGAACTGCCGTAATCGAGATCGAGATTTGAGGCTCAGGTCATTCGCATGTCGATGTTGCGATCTCGCTTGGTGGGACGCATGAAGCGAAGCAGCCACCCCCACCAATTTATTCCTACGACGTTGATGATGATTGATTCCAGAGTTGAAAGGATGAGGAGATCACTTACCTTTCATGAAGCCGCTGCACTCCATCCCATACCCTGAGACACATCCCCAAGGTAAAATCAGAACGCGTCTTATACGTAGAGAGAAGAACACGGAAGAAGGAGAAATCGACGACGACCGACCGTGGCAAAGGAAGACCAGAGCTTTGGGAGGAGTAGAAGAGGAGGGAGACGACGGAGGAGATGGCAGCCAACTACATGAGAAGAGCCGGATTCCGCTTGAGTTGCATATGAACTCCTGCATGCCACAATGGAGAGAGATCTTTAAACAAGGAAGACGGGGAAATGTTGGAAGCGCAGAGAAAGGCGAGCTGGCACACCTCCTGGTACTCGACCGCCATGATCGGTGTATGTTACGTCACCTCTCTTTCTTCCCGACCAACAAGATGTATTCAGATAAGCATCGATGTGATGTGAATATTTTCGAAAAATAGCGTCCATCGAAACGTACGCCAGAAAGCAATAGCCTGTGTTATGTGTATTTAAAGATTCAAATTAAAAGACCAGATCAGATCTGCGGGATGCTGATCCGAAGAGAACGGGCACGAAAGGTAGCAAGAAGGGAGAAGAGGATTCTAAAAAAAGTTCTTGCGTATCAAGTTTGTAATCCAATCTCGTCTCTTACCACGACCAGCCACACACATACCCACTTGTCCTTTCTTTTATTTTCTATGGTAAAAAGATTAACTTACTCGGTTGTCATCATCTTATCCCTCCCTCCTCCCCCTTCCACACCAGCAATGACATCCATGAATTACCATCTACGTAATACGGTGGCGGCGTTTTTTTGCACGTGCATTAACCATGGTGTCGCGATACGATAGACGCAAAACAAGAGTTCTTGGTAAAAATTGATGGTAACAAATACCATCGTAGAGTGATGGACAGTAATGATACTCGTAAGATGATCATCTTACTGGATTTATATTTTAGAAATGACCTTATTGGGAGAGAATTTATTGAAATTGAAGTTAATAAAATAAATAGAATTGAAATTATACGTTAATTAAGATATTTAAAATTTATATAAAATTAAAGTTAAACGAGACGGTAAAAAATACATGTATTATAAAAACTACGTCAAGAACGGTGGCGGCGTGTAGTGGCGTTTGGTGTCGGAAAGGCGTGTCAAACTCCTCAAGGAGATACCTCATTGGCGGAACGGTCAACGACCGTACGGAGCCCAAAAATTGTTGTGCGCGCATTCGCATCACATGTACCGGCCAGATGGTGAAAGGCCGCGGACGTCGTTTTATCGATCAAAATAGGCCGAAGCCGACCACCTCGGTGGAAGCACAGCAGTGATTTGTTTCTACGTTTATCATTATATAATTATATTTTCTATTATATATTATAATATTATTTATCAAATAATTTTTAATTTTTTACTATTCATAAAATTAAACTAATATCATTATATTTTTATTACATTTTTGAAAATCGTGAAATTTAGTAACGCCCAAACAAATGATGCGTTACAAATTTTAATTTTCACTTTAATTTTACGTCAATTTTTAATATTATTTTTATTATATAAATTTTAATATATAAAATTTTATCACATTAATTACTATTAACTTTAACTTCATTTATTTTACTTAACTCCAAATTTAACTCTATATGACTTCTAAAATTGACTAAAATAAATAGAGCTTAAGATTTATTTAACAGATTTTTTTTCTCTGTTCATAAATTCTCATTTATCATTATTATTATATAAATTTTTATCACATAATTTACTATACACCACACTATTATTTAATTGATTCATTATACATTATTACAATACATTATAAATATAACTAAAAAATACTTAAACAAATACAACAAAATAGAGCTGAATCAAATCTCGTATAACCCTAAAATATTGCAATTAACTAAGGCTGTGTTTCAATAACCCACTCCCGCACTTTGAAAGTGGGTAAAAGTGATTTTTCGTCTGCTCTTGTGGTGAATGCAATTTTCTTTATGTTTGCTCCCTTCGATGCACTCTTGCTAATAAGTCTATTGTATTACGAGCTTTGATTAAAAAAGAAGTTATCATATATGACCACAGGTTAGGTGGTCATGTGAGATGTATAAGTTTACAATACCTCATGGTATTAGCGTGTAAGACTATAAAATATCGTGGTGTTATTGCATGACTATAAGGCTTCATACAGTTACGAACCCTCGTGATGTTAAAAATATAAAAACCTATTTGTATATATTGAAAATAATTATGTTGTATATGTTTAGTTATTTTAATTAAATTATAAAATATTTTTTTAAAAGTAAATAAATATTGATGTGATAGAAGACCTGATAATAAATAATAATAAAAATAAATTAAGAAATGTGAAGAGTGTGATGAAAATTAGGAATACTCTCAAAAACTCGAAGTGATGTTTATAAACAAACCCTAAATCTTGTACACTCCATTACAACGTTTGGTAACTAAATATAAATTAACCATAAGATACATAAGAATCGGTATATTTTTTTAAGGTCATATTAGTTAATTGAATAATATCCTAATGAACATAATTTCCTATAATCAAATTCAAATCTAATAGTTATAAAAAAATTCAAATATCGTAATTTAATTAAAAATAATAATTTAATTACATTACGTATGATTACAATTAACCAAAGACTTCAATTCAAAAAACTCTAGAGAAAATCAACCGTATACGGTCTTTGCGCTTGCTTCTTGGAAATTTTGAGAAAAAAAAATTTTAATTTTTTTTTAAATTTTCAAAAATTTGTGCGTCCTTTAAAATGTAAAAAAATTAAAATTTTTCTGTCACTATAAATATAATTTTTTTTTATCATTTTGTTGAAATAAAAATATTATTACAATTGATAAAAATTTTATCACAATACTCTCCCAAACATCAATCTTACCTAACTTTCTTCAATTACTACTGAACTCGTAATTACACAAAAAATTGTAAAATTATATTTAAAATTTTAAAATATAAATATTTATAAATTTCATCTAAATTAATTTTCTAAACTCAAACAATCTTAAATTTTTTCTTTTCTTAATTTTGCTTTTTATTTTTATTTTTCGTTTTTTAAATTTCTATTTATCAAATTTTCGATGTACACAAAGAAAACCTATATATACCAATCCCCTGTGAATTGGAACGAATATATACTCATCATGGTATCACAAACACGATCCGAGCATTGTTGCACTGCACCTGCCCACACCATCACAATAGCACATCGACTACTCAAAGACGAACAAATTTTCGGACATGATCCAACAACAACGCAAAATTCCGCATGTAAATGAAAGCACGTAGAGGAGACAAACATCTGTAAATAAATTTCCTTAAACTAGAACGACGATTGCCTGATACCCAAAAAAAAAAAACAGTAACTCCCAAACGTGTCAAGCATTAAAGCAAGCTTGCAAAGATAAGGCGCCTCTATCAATCAAATAACTTAAAGAATCTCCCCTTGTCTCTCTCTTTTTTCTACCGTGCAACTTGTGAAGGTAGCGCGGACTCCAGGACACTCTTTGCCAAGACAGAAGTGCGCAACGAAAGATTCTTGGCATTTTCGATAATCTGTTCGTACCTGAAGATATTGTAATGGGAAATAAGTTAAGTTAGAAGGCTTCTAATGCTCGGCCTCATGGATTGGATGCTTGCTCATGGACCTTCACCAGCCCATGTAGCGAACAGTATTGGTTCAAATAAAACTACACTAAATTAGCTTTTATTCTTCTTCAGCAGAGATACCGGCAAACTTACACATCGGGATGGTTTGTCTCCATGATTAGGGTTCCATTAACAGAATCTATCTTCGCATCAAGCTTTGAGCCTCGAACAAGATTCATGATCCACCGTTCAGCTTCAGGATAAGTCATGCTCAACTTCTCAGCAAGCATTCTGTCAAATAGAGATACCATTAAAGCAGAAATCAGAAGAAGGTACAAGGGGGAAAACATGTGTAAGATGCAAGCCAACGAAACCGTGAACGTCTGCTTAGAAAACCATAGATGCTCATGGACCAAATTTTAATACAAAAGCATCTATATTTTTAAAAGGAAATGATAACCTCCCCAACCATTTAGATTAAAAAGAAGCCATCTTTTTCACGCAAGCAATGAGTAGAAAGAAATCAAGCAAACAAACACCATAGATTGTCATTGCCATTGATTCTTCTGGAAAAAATAATAATAATAAACATGCATTCATTCAATGTGGGTTCTTCAAGATTAGTGATTCACATGCACAATAAATGCCAGTTAATTTTTTGAATAGAAAAATAATAAAAAAGAAACAGTTCGACTAAGCTAAAATTGGACAATCAATGCTCACCCAATATCAATACGGCTATGTATCCGGCAATAAGTCTCAAAAATGAAGAGACGAGCATTTTCAAGGAACTCATCCCTTTGAGGTAAGGTTGTAAAGCCATTATCTTCAACTTGTTTGCCAAGGAAAGGATCATTTAGTATAACCTGTACAAAATATATATATAAGTTGCATAAAAAATACAGCCACTGAGTAAACCAACAATCCTAATGCTCTAAAACAACTGAAACAAACCAAGCAGATAATTCAGAGGGAAGATGAAGATAATCAATTTTAAGCAGTGAAGATAATAGGATATATTGCAGACACTAAACCACAGGCATCTGTAGAAATATGGGCAAAAAAGGTCACTCTAGAAACCAGTCCATGGCAATGCAAAAAAGAAAGTTTCCCAGTCAAGCAGGTCAATAAAATCCATATAGCCCAAAGAGCAAAATTAATTGTGTACATTGGAAGACCTTTGTTAAAGACCAGAAATTGGAAGACACTAAAAATAAAATAATTCATGTCAGCTTGCAGGTTATCACACAGAACAAAAATCAGACTACATTCAAAACAAAATTTACATTGCCAGACAAGAATGAACCTAGAAAGTAACTTGCTGCAACCAAATCCCAGAAAATGATGGTACACACCGAAAACAACCTAGCAAATTCCAAATGAATTTTCCATATTCTCAAACATAAAAGTCAAAAAACCACGGGTGGTTTAGCACATTTTTCTTGCAAGAGGTATCAAACATCTAAAACAATGGTACTGTTATAGGAAGCCAACATTTGCAGGAAAAGACGAGCACAACAGAAACTGCACCAGAATAAAGAAGAAATTTGTACCTTCTCACACTCCAGGAGCTTTTTTTGAGCACCCTCAAAATCATAGTTCACATATAAGCACTCCAAGAATTCTGTAATAGGATCCTTGTAAGAATATTGCTCTTGCTGAATTACTTTGACCATCTCTTTAATCATGTTTCTTCTCCTCTTATTCACAACAATTGCAAAAGCCACATACCGAAGAAGGTAGGGAGCATTTGTTTGAATTGCATTTAGATATCTACAAAAGAAACAATAGGCTTGCATAAGAATATCATAAGGGACATTAAAATAACAAGAAAAAAGTTCAACTCACAAGCATGGAAAATAGTGTTGTAAATAAAACTGAAGCAACTAGAAAAAAATATTGAAAAAATGTGATCAAAATTTTCAGAGCCTCATCAAACATGCAGTTTAATACTAAACATTGAATAACAAATGTACTTGACAAGGTGTTCATGTGTGTTGATAGGTTGTTTAAGAATTTTAAGGCATAAACAAAACACTGGAAAATAACATAGAGAATCATATTTCCCACAGAAAGATATATAGTGGAGTATTCAGCTAAACTACAATCGTTTTTCTAAGTTTTCAACCAACAGCGTTTTTTTTGCAAAATTTCTCAATGGTAAACATTTACGAATATTTAAAACATTGCAGTATTTTTCTATTTTTCTCCCTTTTTAAGGAATATAAAAATGCTCCTCATTTATAATAAAAAGACGTATTTTCTATATTTTTTCACTTGAAGATGGCACCATTTTCTCTCTTTTTCATAGATATTGAAGATAGCACCATTCACTTGAATTTCTTATTTTCTCTCTTTTAGAGCAATATTTTCTCTCTTTTCACTTCAAGATAGCACCATTCTGTAAAAATTTTACTATGTTAGAGCAATATTTTAGAGGAACACACATGAATGGTAACATGGAGAGGCTTAACTGAATGTTTTCGTATATAGAAGAATTTTCTGCTAGGGCCCTTGTGCTTTTTGGTGAATACACACATTTAATTATCCGACCTTAAGGCCTACAAACTAAAGCATGGCCATATCTTTTTCCAATTTTCCATCTCAAATCTTGCAAGCATACTTGTTAAGGTACCAAGGCATCGCCTAGGTACTAACTAAAAATTAAAAGTTATATATTTTACAGTATTTATACAAAAGGTGGAAACCCCAATGTACAAGGCTACCATTGAAGTAGGATAGAGAAAGTTCAATCATACACAACCTAGCTCCCATAAATAGGTAGACTGTTTCCCAAGGATTGAACCGGACTCTAAACCACAATGGAACAAACATACTGTTACATCAAGGCTCCTCATTTTGCAGTGTTAACACTACTGATATTAAATATTACTAAATATAAGTATTCCTTTACAAATTCGTTTTTTACTAAGCAAAAGCAAATAACATTGAAATGCATGCCAAAACAACGTCAAGATAAACACAGATTAAAATCCTAGCATCAAAATAAAGTTACAAGTAAATGCGCATTAACATAATAGCTTTGTAAATAAGTATAGATAATAAGATTTACGCATTTAGCATATCAAGTAAACAAAAATATAATAATGGCACAGCTTTAATTCTTAATTAACCAAAGTAATGCAAATTCCGAAATTAAACGTGTGAAATCATATAAAGAGAAAGGAAAATTGAATATTGGTAAGAGGAGCCTATATATTTATAGATGGACACAGGTAACTTCAAAAACAAACACCATGGAAAATAAATAGTTTAAAGAAAAGGGGCTCTGCGTCAAACCTGTCTTGAAAGAAAAGCTCAATGATGCCATTTCTACCATTTTCAGTATTGAAGAAGATAAAGAGACTCCAGTGCATCAACCAAATCCTATTCTGCAACTGATTTAAAGGAGTAGAAAAGTTCTGCAAGAAATATTATGCCGGATTAGATAAAACTAAGCAAACGAGAAAGGTTAAGTTAGAATATTCTAATTCTGCAAAAGGTTTAATAAAAATAAAACCTTTGAGTCAATTATGTCTTTCAGCCGGTTAAGCTCTTCAAGAGCGAAATCCCAATTCTGCATTAAAATTTCAGCTGCAAGTTTTCCCCATACCGCATTTAGGCTTCTGTCGCTGTTGGTGCAAAGAGCCTGGTACTGATATAAATAGTCAGCGGCACCAGAATAATTGCCACACTCGAACTGGAATTTAGCGTACTGATACAAAGCCTCTATCTGCTCAGCACCAATCTGTATAGAATAGAAACAAGGTTCAAAACCCGTACAAAAGAGATTACCAAGGCCATTCATCTGCGATCCTAACAAAACCCGAGGAAACCCCCATATAGAAAGTCCAAAATAATTACGCATCATATGCAAAAAGCAGGCACTTCCATTAATATTAATGATAAAACCTGATAGCGATCATTCAACATCTGCAAATTGTACTGCTTATCGGCCTTCAATTCCTGAACCATACTGGCATTTTGCAAGAAAGAGACGAGAGGCGCAGCGGATTCCTCGAGAGACCTCAGTCTAGCCACCACCTCCGCCCGCCTGTCAAACATATCTACCAAATACAAAACACGTTCAACATTAAAAATAAAAAAGATTAATGAGAACAGCACAAGAAAGAAAAGGTCATGAATTCGGGTTGGAAAACCTTGAGGAACGTCCTCAGTGTGGTAGAGGCTCTTATGGATGTCCATGGCGTAGTCCACCATGTTGGTGACGCTGAGGAGCTCGATCTTCGCTTTGAGAATCTGGCCATCGTCATAGAGCTGTCGCTCCTGGAGGAACTCCAGGAGGGGGAAGACGAGGTGGCGATCGAGGTTGGGGGCGATCCTTGACGTGAGATCGTAGTTAGCCATGGTCGAGGCAATGTTCTCGGCGCTAGGGTTTACCGGGCGGCAAGTTCCGCACTTAGGCGATGCGTCAGGTCTCGTTACCTTTAAAAACAAAAAAAAGGTAATTATTTGTTCTTAAAAAAATTGTAATTATCTTCATGCGAAAATCCATAAATATTTTTTTTAAAAAAATTGATATTGATATTGATAAACGTGTACGAGTAGAAAAGCTGAAAAGATTTCAACATCAAATATTACAAGGTAAAAGAGATAAAAGCCCTCAAAATAAAGAAAAATAAATGCTTGAAAATTAAACTTCATCGTCTTCAACAAAGTTTGCCCAATTATCAAAAGTTAAGTTGCTTTGATCTATCATGGATATGTTTGGGAGAATTTTTTTTATTTTTTTTAATTCTTATATGTCATTATTACTGTACGAATTTTTATATACAAAACTTAGAATAAAAAATTCATAAATCTCGGTTCCTTTATATTTGATTTTACTTACTCTTTTGTGTATGTAAAATTAAACATAAATAAATTATCAAAAAATTATTTTTTAATTAAAATTAAATTTAATGTAAATATATTTATGTACTTCATGGAAATAAATAAAATTTGAAATGTCAATGTTCAATTTTGAAATTTAACAAAGAAAGATTAGAATTAAGATGAAGTTTGTGTCTGAGTGAAAAAGAAAATTTTTAAAAAAAAATTTATTAAAATATTAAAAATTTAAAATATTTTTAATTTTAAAAAATTAAATATAAATTTTCTTATATTTTCTTAAATTACATGTCTTATAAAATTTTTCATTTTTAAATTTTTAAAATTTTAATAATAAAAAAAATTATAATTTTTATTTTTCATTAATTTCCAACAAATACAAACCCCTTTTAAATGTCAAATCCTTTTTTATATAAATTTTATCTAATTTCATTAAAAAAAATTTCCATGATTTGCCGACGTGTCGATGAAGGACGAGGGAGTGGTGTGTACAGGTGTTGGGGCGGGGCAACGTGTTCGAGACGAGAGATTATACATGGGGTCTTGTATGCAATTTTATGTTTCAGTAGGGCGTTTTACGCAAATTCATGTTTTGGATGTCAACCGTGCCTGTTGTAAAATTAATTTTAATAACAGTAGAAAATTAAAATTGATAATGTTGTAGTAAATTTTGTGATAAAAATTTATACGATAATAATGATATATAAGAATTTATGTAAAATTAGAATTAAAACTTTTAAAACTAAAGCAAACCCTAATTGAATGCTCACCTGCAAAAATAAAATTACCTATCGCATCCACATTGAACGCCATGATCAAACATGCTTTTTTTCTTCTTCTCATATCTTCAATGCTGAAGTGTTCAGGGAGGTGTTTCTCCGTAGCAAAATGAGGTGAAGTGAATGAAAAAATGGTGTTACCAGGAAACTGAAAGTGAAGCACCTAATGACTTATCAACATGATATTGTTCTTGCCCATTTGGGCTCTTTGATCGATCAATGAATCGACAGAATTCAAAAATTCAAAAACATCAGAGCATGATCAAACAATAACGGTGCTGAATCAGATCATGTCGGACACCTTGAGTGAGGAGAGGACAACAAATGTGATCCAAAGAAGCATGAGGTAGATGCATGTTGCCCACGCCCAAAGCCGTGGGCCGCCAAGTTCAGCACCCAACGTAAGTCGGCGTAGCACAAGAACCGAGACACAGCCAACTGATGTCGCAAAGAAAACAAGTAGGGTGAAACCAAGGCCTGCAGCATTCTGTACATGTAATGGTTCATTGTAGGTGATGTGGTTGTAAATTGTGTTGATTAGCCAGGGTATGCCAATCCCAATGTAAATGTTCACTGAGTTGCTGTAGAGGAAATCCACCAGTAGAACATGTCATACAAGCATAAACAAAGGTACGAATTTTCAACTTAGGAAAGAACCAAACCTGCATGTGATATTTGCAATGGAAGAATCAGCAGTTGTCTGACGCTCTGCAGCAATCTTGCTGGCCACCAAATCTGGCCATGATGTTCCACCAGCCAATGCAGTAAGCGCAATGACATAGGGATTTATTCCTACAAAATATCCAACCAATAAAATTTTGTATCTGAATCCACGAGTTTGTAGGTAAAAAAACAGTTTTCTCACGGTGACAAAGCTTAATAACTTATGACAAACAGAAAGAGTTTAACCTGTGACACAGCTTATGGCATCTGTCAGCTTTGTAATCATGTAGGCTATTCCAGTAATTGATATTAGAGAACAAATGAAGGTAAGCCAACCATGAGCTAAGTGACAAGGTGGAACAAATGCAAAAATGAGTCTCCAAGGCATAAGAACTAGTCGCCACAAAACTTTCACCATTCGTACATAAGTACCATCCATTTTCTTTGATTTTGGACTCTCCTGAGTTTCAGGAGTAGTGCAACAGAATTTCAGCCATGTCATAGTTGTTAAAAATGCATAACACCAGCTTTTGTCCTATAGAAAATGTCTTGCTAAAAAATTTTACCAACCATAAATAACATTCAGAAAGTTGAACCAGTATAGAACATTTAACTCAATCAGGAAAGTAATCACATATAAAAGGAGTACACGGATAGTGAACTTGCATTAGTCTTGGAACACAAAACAAAACTATAGAACTCAGAAGTAAATTTGAATCTTATGTGCACTAAACAAAATCATGTTGAAATACTGGAATACCCACACACACTCCTGAAATACTGGGCCTTGGAGGTGATAAAACACATCTTTTCCATTGTGTGTTTTTCTTCTTCACATCCAGCGGAACCTCAGTATTTACAGGATTCTCTTGTGCATGTACACAAAATTACAACTAGAGTTATTCATGGCAATTTCCATCCCCAGTCTTCCTTATCATATTTGCATTTTCAAGCTATGAGCATGCAACCAAGTTATAATAAAATAATAAATTAAGGATGGGATTTGCATAACTGAATTATTTATCTTTCAAAGTCAAATACAAGAATACCACCTTTAGAACATTCAAAACTTGTTCTCTACAAACTATCAAAGCACTGGAATTTTCTGGAATCATGTTTTCTGCATTTCTATCTGATGATTCTTCAACATCATTATCTGGTACAGATTCGTACTCTCCACCTACAAAACAAAATGATGCCAAACAGAAGTGCAAAGTACTGCATTAATGGAAAGGGAGGAACGCACAATGCCAAAGAATCAAGACATTTACACTTTACAGTAAAAGAAATATTTGTTGCATTATAAGAGTCAGCTTTTTAAAAGCTTGCTAGAAAAAAAAATTCTTCGAATATAAAGTTGGCCAGTACGGAGCTGGTTTTCACTTCAATGAATATACCATCCAAGACTTGAGGATAAAATAGACAATGAAAGTGCAGCAACCTTTAGCAATTGCCTAATGCCACGACTTCCAAAAACATCCATATGAAAGCAGATGGGAAGAAGATTTGTATTTTCTGTGTTCTAGTACATGATATTAATATACACGAGCCCTGAATTCCCCTTTTTCAATATCAATCCTGCAAGATATTGGTGAAGTACCATAAAGCTTCCTTAAAAGAAAGCCAATGGTGAGATATAATTTCTATTTTATTTCAATGATAACAAGCTCAAATAGCAAAAATTAATAAGGCCAATGAACTTTTATCTTTTCAATTTTGTATAAAAAGTGTATGGCATGTTAAACTTCTAAATGGACGATACTCATTGAATTAGAAGACATCCAAATGATATCATGAAGTGAAACGACTGAAGCTTATAGAAATTTTTCTTCCACTACATGGCAACAAGATAAATGCATAAATATCTGATGACGCATAAATCATAACTGGAAGCAATTATTTCCATGTCATAATGGTAGTTACGCAAAGTAGCCATGTGTTGTACCAACTTGATATCTATAAGATTCCTGTTATAATTGAAGCCCAGTGGTGTCAATAGATACCAAATCTTCACTCAACGAATCCCAATAACTTGTATCAACAAAATGCCCATTTCTATCTAGAGTTGAATTGCTCATTTTCAAATCCTAAGAGTTTTTTCTGTGCATGTCTTAAAAGCCAATATTATGGTAAGCACAACAAGTTCATTTTTCAATATTATTTTATATATCAGAGAAGAAATTCTTCTCATCCTATAAATTGTAAACATTCAAGAACAACAAAAATGACAAAAAAGTGTGCAACAATACCTGAATAAATAGAAACTAATTCAACAACACTCCTATCTGGATTTTCACCATATTCAAGCATGTTAAAGCATTCACTTGGCAATAAATTGTTATGCACTAAAGAAGAATCTTCCTCTGGTACCCAGTCTTTCGGTCTTTCATTTCTTTCCCTGATCATAAGAAAATGTAAACAACGAATTTATTGGAAAGTTAAGGCCATCAGAAAAGTAGAATGATACGAGGACATAACATACAGAGTAAACGTACAATGGAATGGACAGATAGGGCCAACGTTTGTCCTGAGCATACACATGCAGCAATAGTATTCCAAACTGCAGGACCGTCAATAGAGCCTCTAAAAAAGTAACCACTTTTGGTGTCCACATCTATAGAAATAAAATTACCCAGTAAACTGAGAGAAGATTAAATTAATTTCTTGTGATCTGCTCCCTTGGATCCAGAAAAATTAGAGTAACTTGCAATGTGAGCAGAGGAGTAAAAAATGAAAGATGTTGCAGTCACAAGACAAACACCAACGCATATATTATCTAGATAAACAAACGAATAATGCAATTGGGAGTTTGTACATAAATGAAATAGATACTTCATATTGAGATACGAATATAGAAGAATGTAAATTAAAATCTCTCTCATGTTATGTACTTGTATGACCTGTTAGCTAAAGAAACAAGAAATCAACAACCAAATTTATCTTGAATAGCAACCCAAATGAGTTAAACAAGCACACTTGGAATGACCACACCATGTCATGTAACTAGACGGAAGACTCCCCATCCCCTACTTGCCTCGTGTGAAACACTCGTCCCAGTCAAATTTCTCCATGTATTTGCAAAAGTAATAATCATTTTCCTAAGGAGAATGACTAGGCTAAACATAACTAGCACTCCATTGAGGGCCAAACATCCATAGATGTGGATGCCTGCCAACCATAATGTATGACTGCCACACAAAGCCGATGTGGACACAAATCAACCACAGAGATACCAAGTTGGAGACAATGCGTCACCCACCTCAGCACCATGTGACCGACAGGAGATCATCAATCCCCAAAAGCTCCTACCTACCACTGTTAGATATAAATTCCACCATAAATGTAGTATTGACGATATGTAATAGTGTGATACAATCCTAAACGTGAACTATCTCTCCTTTACATACTCATCCAACTTATCAGATGAGACGAGGCTAACTTCATGTTGGTCAGTCCTGTATACTGTTTTATAGGTCTAGCATCCAATCATAAAAGCAAATTAACTAGTCCAACCAATCAGTTCGACCAATCTAAACTAGCAGGAGAAAGATCAATAAATGTAGGTGGTTCTCATTAGAATGAATAAGCATCACCCAATATTTACAATTTTAACGTGTGAATAAAAATTCAAGAAATTGACGAAAAATATAAAAAAGTGAAATACAAATCAAAGGAATTCTAACCAATCCCTATTAAGAAAACAAGCAAAACCAAAATCTGCTCCTAATTGTAATCCTTATGATCCAATATGTTTTCTGTATGCACCCAAATCATTATATATTCAATAGGTTTGTACTCATGATTCAATGAATAAGAACAAATTCTAGGGATATTGTTTTCAGCATAAAAGTGTTCCTCCTTTTCTTCTCTCCCTGTAAAGCTCTTTTCTTGGCGCCTCCCCTCAACATCTCTTTTTCACAAATAAGAACTGTTCATGCCAACAGATGGTACAAAAATGCCAACCCAATGATGCACTTCTAGAGAATTTCCTAGAAGAACCTCCAAGAAAACCCAACCCCTATTTTCACAACTATAATGGTAGCTTAAAGGTGTTAAAAGAATTGCTTATAGAAATTCATTTGTCTCAAAAAAGTAGTTCCAAATAGGTTTTCCTTCAGAACCTCTTTTTTTGATAAATGTAGAGTTATATTTGTGATTTTTGAACCAAAAAACTATTAATAGAAAAGTTGTAAAATCTAGTTATCATAGAAATTCTGCTTTTCATTGTAAGTAATGGATCAAAAGCATTTTGAGCACAGCCTAAATCCACATAAAGATTGTTTGCAAAATGAACATCTTTTTTGACCATCGTGTCTACCATTCCATTGTAAGCAAGATATGAACCAAAATTTGACATTTATCTATCAATAGAATACAGGATATGACAACCAGTGCAAGAAATGTAGTTCAACTTCATGTCTTCAGTCTACAACAAATCTTGAGTTAGGAAACGAGCTGTACAGTAAACTTTCATTCCCAGGGCGTAAAAGTCAAGAGTGATCTTTCATATCAAATACCATATGGATTAATAGATGTAAGTGAACCCAAGCAACAATTGGAATAGAAAAGTAAAAAACACTGAATGAAAGGGGAACATAGCAAATTATTTAGTATCCCTAGAACCAAAGAGAAGGATGGCATATGGCTGGTTACAGTGCCCAGATTCCAGAGTCATATGAGTTACCACCATGCTTTCAGGGCCAACACAAAAATCAATATGAGCCTATCAGGGCCTGCTAGCCTAGTCACCTAAACGCAAGCAAATGCTCAATGTGGACCAAAGTAATAAGCTATGTCAAAGCAAAGTTCTGACCTCCAAGATAATGTAAAGCCAGATGTATGCCCAGAATGACCAAAAGAGTTCAACTAGCCAAACCCCCAAATCTGATATCCTTTTCAGTGAACCTGCTCTTGGAACTACAACACAAACAGCATGGATGGGGAACAAATCAAAGGCAGCGGAACCAACGAGAGTGCCTGGACCCAATCCTACATATAAAACAATCTCATGCATCAATAGGACTGCATTATTAAACAGGCAAGCAATTGATTTCTTGTTATATGCAGCAATGTCATCTGATGCCTAGAAAAAAACTAAATAGAAATCAATAGAACGCAAAATTAATAGGCTAGAGCAGCACAAAAGTGAAAAACTTGCTAGGACAAGAAACTATTGCAGTTTGTTGGTGATGTGAACCATTTTTACCTAACATCTGGAAAACAGTTCGACAGCAACAATAAATGAAATGAACAAGGATTTTGATATAGATGAAGTTAGAGACATCTCTATTCTCTAATATCTAGCAAAAGTGCCCAGGTATAGCCAATTGGTTTTACCAACAAAGGATATCACAATTGGTAATCCACTCTATTATGAGAAAAGAAGTATTTAATTTGAATCTAATAAAAACATTACCTTTATCAGAAATTCTATATCCAATTGGTTTACTCAAGGGCATTCAATCCCAGTTCCCCTGTATTTACAGGAAGAATAGTGTATTCATTGGAAATTACTTGAACGAATTCATGTAGGTAATGCAAGAGTAGCTAATGCAATCAGATAGGTAGATCATTTAGCATAATGGTTTTGTGGTTTATGAAAGCAGAAATAAAGCAAAAAATGCACTGCTTTTTAAGCATGAAAGACAAAGTGCCATCCATAATGGTCTGTTCATCACTGCTAGTTTTGTGTATTTCACATGCCGTTCGCTCAAACTTCATTTAATTCTCATGAATAAAATCTGACTAGGAATTTTAAAAAAAAATACTCGATAAATGTTGGGCGTATCACAAACATGGAACCACCGTTGGTCACCTCCAGAGTACAACTGCCCCAGATTCCTGACGGCATCTATCGTGGCGAGCGAAATTTGTGGAAAGCTGGTCCCGAGCGCGAGCAACGTGACATCGGCAATGGAAAAGTTCCAAAGCTTCTCCCTCTGGACCCCCACAACACCGCCCGTCGCCGGATCCACCACCTCCACCTCCCTCTCCTGGCCGACGACACCCTCCATCGCCCGGAAGAACTTGGCGGTGATCTCCGACAGCCCGAGGAAACAGTACCCGAGGCCGAGCACATATACGACCGCCCTGGCCCCGTCGGGGAGGAGGACCTCGCCGTCGAACAAGAGGTGGCTCTCGCATCTCTCCACCTCGGAGAACCCCATCCGCTGTTTCTACTCGACGTAGGAACCGAATCGATCAAGATGTGGAATTCGATGGGGATATCGATGCGCCTCTTTTGTGCTTGTCGAAGCTGGAACGGGAATCGGGAAGCGTCGATCGATTCGATCCCCAGGGCTGAGGAAATGGAGAGCGGAGGGCGAGAAGAACGACGTTGCATGTCATGACTCCACCCTCCACAATGGGAAATTGGTTTTTTTTAGCCGGGTATTGTTCTATTTAGAGGAGGTTTTGCGCATGAAATTTTTAATTTTATAATCTCATGTGTACGGTACCGATTGTAATAAAATTAACGAATATAGGTTATATTTTATAGAGAATTATATACGGTGCAACAATTAATAAAAATTCAACAACATCTATGAATTATATAAAACAAACTACAAATAAACACATCAGTCGACGGAGAACAAAAAAAAAACAATAATAAAGTGACAACACAATTTTAAGACAAATAATTACTGATAATAAGTTGTACAGCAGATAAAATGAGAAATCTTGCAAAAGAAAAAAATTTTAATTTTTAAATATTTGTTTATTTCAAAAAATATGAAAAAAATTTAAATTTTTCTATTACGTGTTAATTTTTTCAACAATTTCTCACCTATTGAGTTGAAAAAAATTTTATACGTAGTTAGTAAAAATTTTGTCATAACATTCTTTCCTAATCTCGTGTATTTTACTGAATATCTCCTGACCATCACTAAGATTGTGGTTATATAGAAAATATGAAATTACGTTTGAAACGTTAAAATTTAAAATATTTATAATTTTTTTAAAATTAATTTTTTAGAATTTTCGCAACATACGCAAACAAACAGTCATAAAATCTTTTTCATTTTCTAATTTTCCTTTTACTTTTCTTTTTATGTTTTCTAATTTCTAAAGTATTTATAA
>JAMKPZ010006366.1:0-24543 GCA_024699675.1 Amphibolis antarctica | reverse complement strand
ACACACACACAGCGGCCTGCCCCTCCATGCATGTTGGAGTATATATAGGAGGGATTGATGTGGTTGGGTTGCTTAGAAATGGAATGCATATGCATTCCATCGTATCATAAGACTGCGAACATTTGCCTCCTTGTTCAGCAAACCAATTGTCTCAATCCCACGAACTGTTAACAATGAGCCAAAATAAGACAGCAAAATCATTGTGAACGATTTTATTATATATAATTCGTTCGGCTTCAAATCCTTTGTTTTCTCATGTTTATTCAAAAAATATATATCTTGTACATATATTGCAGAACAATACAGTATATCCTCGGGCAATTAATTGGATTACATTACTTAAACAGAGATTTCTGAGTGTGGTTTTACATCATCAACCATGCATATATGGGCTTTTGAGATTATAGACTGCAGACGTGTTACCCAGCTAGTTAAAACCTTTAAATCACCTTAATTTGATGACCCGTCCCATAATCAAGTTCTTTATTCTCTGTTTTACTTGCAAGCTTTTCCATCTCGATCACTAGCACGCCCTCTGCCATCCTTGTCGGACGGTAATTAATTAATTAATTAATTAAGAAGAGCCTCTTAATTAGTGCAATCTACCTTTTCTATATATATAATCACCCACCACAGGGATTTAACTGTGTCTGTGCAAATAATGAGGAGGAGACTTTTACTATAGCTGAAAAAAATGCCTCCTACGTACTACTGTTCGTAATCAGTAAATTTTGTTCTTATATATGTTTCGATTCTAGAGTCATGTTTTAGAACACGTACCGTAAAAATCGAAGCATATCGCAGCTAGCCTTCACCACTTCTTTTGGTCAAAGCATTATAAAAAAAGAAACCGAAGCGCCCAGCCAATTTATTAAACTACGTACCTGTTTGACGTCATCTTAGGGCACAAGTGGATGGATGGCACGCTGTATATGACGACACCACACCGCCATATACATGATTCCAGTACGATTTTATATATAAATGTCCAAAACGAGTTATATATGTAGCTCAGGTTTCATTTAATGCATGCGTACGTCATTAATTAAGTTAAACTAAATGGGCTAGTTAACTAACATGAGCTTAATTATTTTGTCGTTTGGAACGTACAGAAGGTTCAAATTAAGTGAAGAAACATATATATTTCATGTTTCTATAGATCGAATGTATATATTGTAACTTATATATTGTTACCAGCAATATATATTTCATGTTTTCAGCCAGTACTCGATCTTATATTAATTGTGACATCGTTGATGAACAAAGCCTATGCAACTCGATCAGACGTCGTTGGCCTGATCCAACATATATTCTTTGTCTGATCGATTGATCGTTGGCTCATCATTTTTAATGGATTGCTTAGATTTAATTGGTGGTTGAGATGGAAGGATGAGCAAGAAGAGAGAAAGAAAGAAAGAAAGAAGGAAAGATTGGAAGTGGTGCAGGTGCATCTGCAAGCACAAGTGTTACTGCCATATATTGATTGAAGATTCTTTCTTCACGCTGCTCTGCTTTTTCCACCCCCCCTCTCCCCGGCATTGAAGATTATTCCTCACGCTGGAGTTAGTGCTCTCCGCCTTTGGTGACTTGCTCACAGTGTCGTGCAGGCAGCGGCGGCATCGTCTTCGATCATCATCTCTCCCTACCAACTAGCTAGGGTTCGCTCAAGCAGTACGGTTGCGGGGACCTGGAGATCGAGGAATGAATAGCGGCTACTATAGCCGGCGACGCGTGAGTGAGACGCGCGACTCCAGTAAAAGCGAACCACAGCACAACAGGTACCGACTGCCACACGCCTCTCCGCGCGTGTTGTTTAGTAAATTGTTTATTTATTTCTTTAAATATCAAAGATACCAATCTTCTTCTTCTTCTACTTCTGCCTTTTCTTCTGCATCTGGTCTGAGATCGGTGGAGACATACGTACGTACGTACGTACATGCATACATACATACATACATACATATATATATATATAGCTTGAATTCAACGAGATCTAGGGTTTTAATCGTTCGATCTGCATGCCATATAGCTTTAGATTTTGTTCGTTTTTGAGGCGCGGGCTTAGATCGACATGGACGGACAGATCGATGTATATATGGTGCTAGCTTAGCTTTGCTTGTTGACATGTACACACACGTACGTCATTAACAGTGAGTGGACGCCAACTTTGATGAGAACAAGCACACTCACGGTCACTGGTTGGTACTGTTTGGTGGATTGGGCGGGTATGGCAAAATCAAATAACCACACTTCCATTCCCAAACCCTAACCCTACTGCTGCCACTGCATGACACACATATACGGGTGTTGGCAGTCCCAAACCCTAACCCTACTGCTGCCACTGCATGACACACATATATGGGTGTTGGCAGTCCCAAACCCTAGCCCTACTGCTGCCACTGCATGACACACATATATGGGTGTTGGCAGTCCCAAACCCTAACCGGTGAGAAGATTAATTGGTAGTGATACGGACAAATCACTCATGGGATGGGTTGGTTGTTGTTGCATGCCTAGCTTGGTCATGGCGCCACCGTCGAACTCCTCCGCCAGCACGCCTCCCTGCGCCGCCTGCAAGCTGCTGCGGAGGAAATGCGTGCCCGGCTGCATCTTCGCGCCCTACTTCCCGCCGGACGACCCCCAGAAGTTCGCCAGCGTGCACAAGATCTTCGGGGCCAGCAACATAAGCAAGCTCCTCAACGACCTCCTCCCCCACCAGCGAGAGGACGCCGTCAACTCCCTGGCCTACGAGGCGGAGGCAAGGATGAAGGACCCCGTCTACGGCTGCGTCGGCGCCATATCCGTCCTCCAGCGCCAGGTGCAGCTCCTCCAGATCGAGCTGGAGGCCGCCAACGCCAGCCTGCTCCGCTACACTACCTGCAGCGAAATCCGCTCCGCCGACGGATCCATCATGCCCCCGCCGCAGTTGGCGAGAGGCAACGGCGGCGGCGTATTCTACCGCCATGCTTCTGGCCTGCCCGTCCCTTACCACGCCCCCCCTTGGAATCACGACGCCGACCGTCATCATTCCGGAGGTAGCGATGGGACGGAAGCAGCCGATCAGCGCAGAATCTGATGCAGCGATCCATCAAATTACGCATGATTATCATGTTTAATTAATATTTAATTATGTGCACTTCCCCCCATCGACAAATTAATTAATATCACATCTTCCCACCAGATACATGCGCTTCTTCTGATTTGTTTAATCCATGTGATGCGATCAGCGTGGTTAATTACTCCCGTCATATATCAGCACATATACTTATGCATGGATTTTATCTTATTAAAATTAATTAAATAATAAAAAATAAACTATAAGTAAAATAAGAGTTTCAATTTTACTTATTATTTTCAATATAAAACTATTTTTTCTAATATACATAATTGAACTGTGTGTGAGTACTTAAAACAAATAAAGCTGAAAGTAATAAAATAAATAAAATTAAAATAATATAATAATTAATATAATAAGAATTTATATAATAATAATTAATGACACGTAAAAATTTATACTGAAGCCAAAGAAACTCTTCTCAGCCAAAATTTGACACCTGATTTTCAATTTGTACAAGATTCAGGCCCTACCACGCACATGAGAAAGTTGTAAAAGGGGACATTTGTTAATTCAATGGGGGGATTCAAGAAGCGACTTCAGGTACAGTGTTGTTTTCTGCAGCTAGTACAGGAATGAATAGTTGCATGGGTCACGAGAGAACCCAGTTACAGGAACTTTACGTATTGCGCACACTCTAGTTAAGATTCAAATGCCAGTCTGCTGCCTACAAGTTTCTGATGTACCACATTAATTACTACTTTGATCGTCATCGTCCTAATTATCCCCACTTGAACCTCTGCTTCAAATGTTTCCAATCTCGAAATCTTACACATGGTTCTGATTCGGGCAAATTTATCGAATTACGACCCTCCCTCGAAAAGAAATCTCGCGACCGCGTAAAGCTGCTTGCAAAAATGTTACAAATATTATAAAAATCTTACTCTCTGATACCCAATTGAGTGAGCAGCAAATTAAACACCACATCACGTGAGATTTTTTTTTATTTTAAAAAAAGTATTGAGTTCGGCGATTTTAATCTTTCTATGGAAAAATGACAGGAACCGTCAAAGTCAATTATACCAATAATCATGGTAATTAATCTGGATGCCGTGATTGATTAACAAACCTAACATGTACGGTAAATGCAAGTGTCGAGGATGGCTAAACCTTAAAAAAAACAATAAATTGTGCTCTCTCCATTGTTACCGCTTCAGGTCTACCGCAACCTCATTTTTACCTTCAAGGTTTCGCATCCTCCTTTCACCGCTCCACTGCAAACTCTGACTCCCAGAAGTGGCCGCGCCAGAGCAGCCCCTCGTCAAATAGTCTCTTTGCCGTTGAAGCTCATGCCACCATCAAAGTGCACTTCCAACTTTGGGTATCCGTCGGAGTTTCTAAACCCTAAATTCTAAATTTACGAGTCTCAAGTCTAGTCCCGAATCACCGTCACCCATTCATCCAAAGCCCCATTTGGTAAGAAGTCTAGGCAACTACGAGCTTATTTTGTAACTTTTAAATTAAACCATTTTTTAAATAAGAAATGTAGTTTTTGAAGGTACATTTTAAAATGATTTAACTTGCTTTGGTTATGGTAATCAAAAACTACAATCTAAAATTCTATTTTGGGAAACGTCGTTTTCTTGTAAAAGAAAATTGTATTTTTTGTTTTGTTCTGCTTCACTTACCTTCTGCTTTTGTTGTTCTCATGAACTATTTTTTCTTTTAAAAAAACCACACCTTCCGACAAACATCCTCAATTGAGAAAGCATTTTTTTTCTTTTGGAAAACTAAAGTTTTTCATGAAAAGGGGATAATAAAAAATCAAAGCATATAACGAAAACATTATAATTCATTGAAACAGCGCTAACATACAACGAAAGTCAGCCTATTTTTCTCAAGGAAACTACACATTCTTTCTGACAATATTTCGAGCAACATCCCAAAAGGGGCACTTTTTAACAAAAACCACATTTTCAATTAAAATCTTGTAAAACCATGATTTACATTAAAACCATGTTTTGAGCAAATGCCATTCACAATAGTAATTTTACTCTTGCTAAGCAAAAAACCAAAACCTAGGATTGAAAAATGCCATTTTCAGCACTCTATTTGATTCGAACAGATCCCCTCAAGCGAGAGCGGATTCAAGGCAATAAGCATTGTGCGAAAAAGTTACTTCAGTTGATAAGATACAACCAGACAATAATTTCCCCACGACTAAAAGAGGAATGAAACAAGGTAGCGGCCAAGACAAGGTTGTTCTTTATTACATGCAATAAGAGAACACAATCCCAAATAAACTACTCTTTGTTACAAACGCAAACATGGGATTGGTAATAATACCAAAGCCTCTCATCATGAGTCAGCTGTAAGAACATCATGTGTCCTGCCACTCGCCATTCTTTTTCAGATGCCAAACCACTGATGGAGTCATTGACCAACTTAATCATCGACGAGGAAGCAATGCAAAAATTCCAAATCAAAGATATGACAAGTGATATCACAAACAGTCATCAATCAAGAGGTTACAAATGATGCGCCCCGTTAATGATTTGATAATAGAGTATATACCATCATCGTCAAGGGTATAAGTTTTTTTTGATACCAAAACCTTTCAATCAAATACATAGATGATAGGATTTGAACCAAGGAATGCGTACTAGTAGCTATCATACGAGAAAGTTATTTTTTGTGGACATTTACCATCGAATTTACCTTCAAAGAGGATCCAACCGTATATTTTCCAATGCTCCATCACTAAACATGGCCTCAAACAATAAAATCACGTGAAAGAGGTAGTATCTCTTCAAAACTATATTCCCTTTGTGAGACAGAGAGAGACACTCTGTTTCATCTAGGTGTAGCTAGAAGTGTAGGCAATTCAATTTCCTCTAACTAGTGATATCACCACCGAGATAGCTGCCATCAAAGAATAACATTTTTTCATAAATTTAGGGTAAATATGTGAGCCAACAGAACGAAATACAGGAGTGCAACAAAGAAAAGAATCTTACCTTATGTTCTGATTCAACAGCAAGTGATTCTTCTATCAAGTAATACTAAATAGAGTTCAGATCTACAAAGCCAGGAATGTAAATGGCTTCAATGTCTGGATTTAGAGAAATAATAGAAAACATGTTCAGCAGGAACTAGTTATATTCGGGAAGACGTAATTCTCAAATTCAGCATACGTAGCAGTAACTACGAACTGCAAGAACACGATGGTTGCAAGTAAATCCTGAGCCATGGTGTGAAAATCTTTCTATAATCCTGCATGCTTCACTTGTAGCAATCATAATTGGAATATCTCATGATAAACAACTTTCTACATCCAGGACAAACAAGAAAAGATATGAGATACAATGTTTATTTCAGCATCATAGCAATGGTAAGGACAGTTTCGAAAATCAATTTTGCAGCATTCTATAGCATAAAGAGCATACAGTTTCAAATATTTCCCACTTCTCTGGTAAGTCAACTGATGGGAGTCTGGGACAAAGGATAAGTCTGATTGTTCAGCTTTTACGCATCATGGTTGCAAAGTTCTATAGAAAAAATATCATAAATACTCCCACATCCCTAATTACGTCAACTGCTGGGAGTCTGGGACGAAGGGCAAGTAGAGCCTGGTTGTTCAGTTTCAACATTTTCAGAAGCAGAAATTTGACCCTGCAGGTTTTAGCTTATCAATTCAGTAATCAGTATAGTTACATTTTAGAACCAAATACAACAATATCCTAATTTGTCAGGGTTGTACAATATCAATAAAATGGATTAAATAAGATAAGCAGCATAACACATGTAATGTAAAAATTAAACAGCATCACATATGAAACCAGCTCCATTAATAAGCTGTCTCAAAATAACACCTGTCTGAGCAGAAAAGGCTTTCTTGATGGTTTAAAACATTATTGATTTTTTGAAGGCTAATGTATTCTTCTCCCATTAAACATGCATTTTAACCTAGTTCATCAACACATGTGAAAAGGAATTAGTGTACATACTTTTGTTCATTCCGTGAGAATAAATAAGATTCTATGATGTATAGAAGATTTAAGGTATTTACTAATCTTCATTTATTGTAAAGGAAGAGCAATATAAAGGAGAATCAAGCATTATAAGGCATCAATGGAGATGCAATCTATCCAATGGATGGAATTAGAGAGGTTGAGATTGCAACTCTTTAACTTGCTGAGTCAAAGAGTTATCTTCACCAAAGAAGATAAATAGTGTTGTCAAGGTAGGTTGCTTGCCTAGGCACCCAGCAAGACAAGAAAGGTACTCGACAACACCCCAGAGCCTAAAGGAGTTCCAACACTGGCATGCCTCTCTCAACCTCGTGAAGAGGCATTTTAAATGGGTTAAAAAACCCTAACTGTAGTGTTGTTTCTTCCTTACATCCATGGCCTTCTACAGCATTTCCACTGCCTGCCAACTTCCATCACCTGGGGGATAGTGCCTTGGAGTTGACTAATTATTGCCAACCCCTCCTCAAAGTGGCTAACTTTATAGTCATCCTCTTGCCATTGTCAGCAACCATCTAGCAATTGTACTCTAACCATGTTTCTTTCCAAGGGCATTTTATTGGTTTTTCTCCATTTTACTATTTTTCTTTATTTTCTACATCTTTTTTGATCTATGCTTTTCAAGACTATTTTATACCAACTTTAATGAGTGTTTTATTTTTACTTTGTAGAATGGCTGGAAAGAAACATTCATATTAATAAACTAATTGTTTAATTTAGATCACCTCACCACTTCATATTAACATTTATTTTTAATTAGTGTTTTATTTTAGATCACCTCAACTCTCCTCTCTCCCCTAAGGCACTTGGGGGGGCGTAAGGCTCTCAAACTCAAAAACTAATTGTTTTATGCAAAGTCTTGTCTTCTCCATTCCAACATTCCCGCTCATCATTATTTAGGGTAGACATGCAAATCTTAAGTTGTGTCAGGTGCCCTAATATGTCAGAAAGTGAAACTTTTCTCAAAATAATCTGCATCTATATATGTTTTCATTCAAAGAACTCAACATTGAAGCATTTGCACGAGAGATTTTAAGATTCATCTCTCCAAACTTATGTCTCTTATGAGGCCAATCAACAATTGTTAGTTATTTTTTTGAAAGAAGATATTGACAATCTAATGATTATTAATCACATAAAGAAAATTTAATGAAAGGTTTTCTATTGATACCTTAAGATATTTGTCACTTAGTGCTTGAATTTCCAAAGGAGTGATTTGCACTTGTGGACAATGTTGTTGCTGTGGCTGCTCTTGCCAATTCTGTTGTAGATATAACTGGTAATGTTGCTGCTGCAAGAGCAGCTGTTGTTGATGAAGCTGTTGCAATTGGTTATTCGTCTGCTGGTGCTCTTTTTGTATATGGAGCATCACTTCGTGGTTCTGTGACTGTGATTGACAATGCTGCTGAAGTTGTGGCTGTTGGTGACTTTGTTCAATCTGTTGCTGCTGGTGCTTTGGCAGATTTTGTTGTTCTGTTGTTTGCTGTTGAGGTGGTCTCTGTGACATATTTAGCTGTTCTTGGTCATCCAGTTGCAGATGCTGTGACTGTCCAGTATTAATCA
Source organism: Amphibolis antarctica (assembly GCA_024699675.1). Taxonomy (NCBI): domain Eukaryota; kingdom Viridiplantae; phylum Streptophyta; class Magnoliopsida; order Alismatales; family Cymodoceaceae; genus Amphibolis; species Amphibolis antarctica. The sequence continues at coordinate 15,897 of JAMKPZ010006366.1, read as the reverse complement.
GCTGCTGCTGTTGCTGCAGCTGAAGGTTCTGTTGCAGCATTTGCAGGTTATAGAGTTGCTGCTGATAATAATAATAATAATAATAATGCCATGCTTGAGGTAGATATCCCTGCCCATTATGAAAATATCCATACTGCCCATTACTCTGCAATGCATGTTGATAAAGCTGAACCTGAGATTGGGGAACCAATTGAGTTGCTACTTGTGAATATGCAGGTGTGAAACACTGCTGCTGAAAATTTGGCCATTGACAAGGGAAGCTTCCAGTTTGGGAAGCTTGACCATTGGCAATCATATATTGAGTTTGTTCTCGGCTACACTGCTGCATTTGTTCCTGCAAAACTGGTTTTTGACCACTGAGCATTTGTGGATTATCTCCCAAACAAAATGATGAGCATGAAGAATCTAGTTGTTGATGATATCTTGGATCATGTGCTACAGTACTTGAATTTAGGGTCTGTTGAATCTCATTCACCTGAGATGATGTTGCTCCCTGTGTTTTGTTATACAAATGTACACCATTTGAGGATACAGCCTTTTCAAGATTCTGTGCGAAGGAAGATGTGCCAGATTGATTCATTGCTTCATTGCATTCTGGGAGATCTGAAATATAATCATTATCACTCATATCCCAATTTTCACTTTTCTTGGAACTTAAGGTTGTCTGCTGAGGAGCATTGCAGATTTCAGGAGATGTAGTCTGAGATTTTTGTGTGTCATCAATTGGTGACGACACACAGATGACTTTAGGAGACCTAGAATAAGCATGGTCCAAACTTTGGTCAGTTATTTTAGTATCCATGATGGTGTTACTTAATACTTGTGTAACCAGATGTCCTTCAGCAGCAGTTTGTAAAGGCAATTTGGCCTCTTGTCTGCAATTCCTTTCTGCATCTTCAGTGAATATAAGCTTTTCAAATTTCAAATGGATTGCATTACCTTCGTCTGATTCAAATTTACCACTTTCTGCACCATTTGAGGAGTCACTTGGATTATTTTCTGGCGAAGGCAAATGTGTGACTGGGTTATCATTTCCTCTAGGTTGACTATAAGATGAGAGCCTTATCCCAAGATTATTTCCATCTTTAACTTTCTCCAATGTAGCAATCTTAAGGTCATTGAGGCAATGTAAAGAAAGAGGTTTTGGTAGATGAGGGAATAGTTTTCTATGACGATTCCATGCCTTCTCAATCTCATGGATTGTTCCATAAAGATCTACATACTGCTATCAAGATGGGTCAACTTAAGTTACACCTTCAAATATCAGCTATGCATAAAAACTTATAAAAAATAGTGATTGCTCTTTTGCATAGTGAAGCTTTCTGGTAATGGGTAAGGACCCTCTTGTGTTTTCAGGAAGGAATTGCACAGTTGAGCAGGAAGGTTGTGATACTACCATTGCAACACAACAGTCATAAAATAACATCATCATTTCACTTGAAAGTGATGATATGATTTTCAAGGTAGGGATGACAAAGAAAGATAAAAGCATGTGGCTCCTAAATCCATTAAAACCACAAGGTGGTTCGGTTGCCTCTTGGAATCATAATTATCAAGGCATAATCCCACTATGTGACATAAACGACATGAATTCTTTTCTATTATTTATAGTCAAATCTTTGTTTGAATTACGTAAATTTAAATCTTTTATCACAATTCCAAGCCAAATAGTTTTACACCTTCCTCTACTTTTTTAATTACATTTGCACTCATTAATTTTCCTTCTTGAAGCAGTGCATCCTTTTACCTTCTAAGGATATGACTAAACCACTTAACTCCTATTCTATTTTTAATAAAATCATTCTTTAACTTATTTCTTATAGTATTGTCACTCATCCATCTAAGCATTCACATCTCTCTGCAATACTAACTTTTTTGCATATGATCATATTTTAAAACCAACATTTTGATCCATAAGAAGAAATTCAATGAGATTTATGGCCGTTCCATTACAGTCTTACTTAGAAAAAATACAATGAGATATCCAAATATATAAGAGGAAATTCTGAAAATTTAGTATGTGGCTAGGCATGAAAACGCCTAACCTATTATGATTCATTGGCACCAATGTGGGTGCCTTAATAAGTATGCTTGTATTAAATACAATAACACCTATTTTTCTAGCAGTGATTCTGTTGATGGAAAATAATTTGTTTAGCAAAAGTATTCATCAATCTAGAAACATAAACTGATATATATAAGTAGGTGCCGGACCTCTATAAACAACAATGAAATATCTTCTCGATCGGCATGGCTTAAGCCTTCAGGTACCTCTGGCTGTGGAGCTAATGCATTAGCAACCAGAGAATCTACATAACTTAGTTGACTAGCTGCACCATGCATGATCATGAACTGTATCATTCCCTGCAGAAATAACTATTATTAGGTACTAGTGAATTTTGACTAAATATATATGTATCCTTTCATCATTGAACCCAAAAGAAGATTGCCTTTTCATATTTGAGAACATATTAATACATTTAATAATACTAAATTTCAGATTTGCAGTTTCAAAAAGGCAGGTGTCCGATATAGCATGAATTGCTAAAACATGTGAAAGCTCAAAAGTACAACAATCAATGACTTAAACCCATACATGGGAGTTCAAAGCTCAAATGTAAGAAAAAATGTCAAGGAACACTGAGTGCACAATTTTTTGTTTGCACGACCACCCCTCTCCCCCAAAATCATGGTTGGCTCCATGCATATGGACAATGTCGAAAGCCATCAATTTCTTCATCAACCTCTTCTGCCACAGATCTTGGAAAAGCAACTCTAGTCCAAAACCTTAAATAACCAATGCATACAAGAGAGAACATCTCCATTGACCAGAACACCATTCATTAACCTCCACTCCTCCATCAAAATCCAACTGCTGCTCAGCATTTTGTCATCATAGCCAAAGATGCCCAAGATCAACTAGAGAGTGGTCATCAGGAGAGACCAAAAGAGGCTGGACGTTGGGAGAGATACCCCTTTATTGACACCCCATCAGCTTGATCTTGAATGGGAGAAATCAATTAAAAGGAGTGATCTGACTTGCAACCACTACCATCTGATGCACTGCACAGCAGAGGCCCACGATCTAAGATCAAAGATGAATTGACACCCAAACCCAATGGAGGAGATTCCCCAAGCTTACAAGGTCCAGCATCCAATCATGAGCATCCCACTGCCCCTTGATCGCCATGCAACAAGTGAAATTCAAAGTCATTCATTGCTAGTTTGTGTTCCTGTGATGACTCAACTCCCACCATGACCTGAATCATGTCCTACCGGTTCATCACACCAATTTAGCTATACTAATCATCTTCAGCCTCCTGACGGGAAGACTCCCCACTCTGCCCCACAGGCTATAGCCTCCACTAACAGGGAACTGAACCACAATGCCCCAAAAAACTCCATGTTCCACCAAGGCACCAACTGAAAATCACTCTTCCTCAATCCCTACCTCTAACTCTAACTCTCAATCCCTACATCGGTCCCCTGCCACTGCCAATAACCCCAAAAGACTAACCAGCCACAAACATCTCCAGTGTATTTGGGAAAAAGCTATCCCTAACCCAATACCAGACCCTCCTTTGCATTAGCCACCTTGTGCCTTTCCCATGAAAAGCAAATGAACACAGCACCCAACTCACCTGGAAGATTCTTCAGAGAATCAACTCTTCCATCCTGAATGAGAAGACCTGAACAAACAGAAAACTCCACCTTACAGTTCACTACACAAGCACCAGAGGAGAGAACCTCTTATAGAGCTAACTCATTTTCAAAAAACAAGAAACACTTACCTACATACCCATCACCACCATTTGTCTCTCAAGACAATGTAGAATGTCTCCCCATCCAGTTACCACCCTTTTCAAGAAACAACCATCACTTTCACCAGCCCCTTGGGAATGGCTTTGGGTCGACCACCACTCACCACCCTCTTGTGTTCCATGCAGCAACGATGCAAACCACACAAACTATCTTGACATTGAATCCCACCAGAATGCCAACATCACCAGGGATCCAACAAAAGGAGCTCCAATAACCCAGACCCAAGCACTTCAAGCATCATTGACCCCTTAATGCATTCCCCAACTTTATAGCATTGGCTCCAGTTGCTTACCTCACCAAAGTCTATTCATTGTCAAGGAAGGTAGAAGTGTCTTGCATTGACGCCTCCTAACCACTATCCATCATCCAACGAAGGGGTTTTGTCAACACCACTTGCCTATTGAATGCTTGCACCTTCTACCTACTGCTAAACTCCCTAACTAAACTCTGGTGATTCCATTTCAAGATACAACCAATGATGACCTCATTTTGCTATTGGAGGAAGCAACTAGCCACCATGCATGATAAGAAGCAGCCTTTGATGCTAGATTCTAGACCAATGCAAGAAATTGGAGATACGTTGGAGTCTCCATTAGAAGAAATCTACACAGCTAAAGAGGAGCTCACTCAGCCAGCCCCTTTTCATTGAAGTATTCATTCACCAAGGTCCAAATAAAGATCGCATTTATATCTGAAATTATTGTAATAGTCATTTTTTGAAGCTCACAGTTTCATAGCAAAAAAGATGATAGTCCAATACTTGAGTAAGGAAAATATAGAAATCTGTAAAAATGGCAATGGAAAAAAAGAAGAAGATTTTTATTGAACTTTTGTGATTCATGGTTGTCATTTCTAACACTATTATTTTGTTTTCTACAATCTTGGAGGCTTTTGATCTGAAACTAATAATAGAATCTCCGCTAGCTAGTGCAGTTTCCTTAATTTTATTAAATGGTGTGTATCATCAGAAAATGAAGACAAGATTTTCTTGTTGCATTTCATAAAAACTCAAAAAGAATGTTGCTTAAAGTTGATCCAAATACTTTCATGAGCAGTGAAACAGTTCAACAGATACTGAGCTTGCAGCTGAAGCCTACAAGGACTACCTGAAATCTTCAGTTGCCGCCTATACTTTCTGTCTGTATTTTGTTTTTTTCATCCATGGTTAGAATTGTCTGACAGTGATTTTTGAGTCTCCTGGCCCTTGGGCACCTCATTTTGGTCGTTCCTTTTTCCAATATACATTATTCCCTGAAGTAATAAATGTAATTGTATTTTTTTAATGATGGCATGTCAAGTTGTGACTACCACAACAGACACGCTAACCCAGACAGTAATCTCCAAGCTTAAACCTCAACAAGGAATAATTCTTTTCAAAAGCAACTGTTGTCTAGATTGATCTTTCAATAAAATTACATCTGTTTCTCATCAAGATATTGTTTTTCCACATTAGAAAATGATGAAAACATACATACAATAGAACTACCTGGATTTCTGTTCATTCACTATTACTAAACCTCTATAAATAGTGGTTACAAGATGAACACATTAGACGATTTTCAATGACTTATCCATTCTTATTAGTTATTAGATGACTCTAACCCTCCCCTTCAAGTTGAAACATTCAACTAGCAACAGAAAAAAATAAAAATACAACCAAAAAGAAAATTAAAAATAGAAGTAGACAACTGAGTAGGAGTTGGACATGTAACAAAATTTATAAGTTCTCAGCAAAAGTAGCAACAAACAGACATAGACAACAGTCAATCGCATTGACCACACACAAAAATGTTGGATATGGGACCAACACTCTTGCCTGGTGTGGTGAGTCTTAACTAGTTGGTTGTAAACCAACTCCTGTAAGTTGCACTTTCAGGCGCTGCACCAATGTTGTACAATTTTAAAAGACAAGGTTCGTCCTCTCTATCAACTTAAAACTTTTAGTGTAGTAGTAGCACCAACCCTTTAAGCTGGAATCAGAATATGGAGTCGCAAGTTTGAGACCCAACTTTGCACTAACCAGCAAAGTTGGGAGGGGGGAGTATTGTTGGGTATGAGACCAGCACTCTTACTCTATGTGGTGGGTCTTAACCAATTGATTATAAAAACAACCCATGTAAGACACACTCTCGGATGTCACATTAGTGGTGTTGTACAACTTAAAAGAATGAAGCTTGTCCTTTCTATCAGCTCAAGTTTTTACCATAATGACAACACTGATCCCTTAAGCATTGGTTTTAATGATGAAAGTCTTAGAAAAATGTCTGATTTATGCTTGATATTGATATTTAATCTGAAAAATGCAATGTTCTACAACTGGCATACCATGAAAAATCCAGAAAATGTTGTGACCCAAATCCGACATACCGCTGACAATTCTGGAAAATGCCGTGAAAATTCTGGTATCCTTTGAATTTTTAATTTTATATTATTTCCAGTATAAACCATGAAAATTTCCATTCTAACTGCTTTTTGATTTTCAATATACCGATGATATTCTGACAAGTTCTGTTTTATAAATCCAACATACTATGATAGTTTCAGTAAATACTGTGAAAATTCTGGTAGCCCTAGAAACTTCTGGTAGTTTTATAATTCCGGCCAAAGCCGTCTTTTGATTACCGGTTAAAATTTAAATATTTCCTGATTTTACTGAAATAAAAATTTAGCTTTGACATATTTAATTAAAGGATATTTCGTGCTTATAAAATTAATTTAAACTTTTATTAATACGAATTTCTTGAGATGCCACTTAAATTTGGAATGATTTTATAATTCAAATTTTGAATTTCGAATTTTAAATTAGAAATTGGAATGCTTTCTTTTGAATTGAAAAGTTTAAATTCAGTTAGACTTATTTGGAATAATTTCTAAAAAAAAAAAAAAACATGTTTTCGAAATTAGAATGTTCTTGAATTATTGTTGCACATTAAGAAAGTTTTTAAATTTGAAAAATCACATTTGAATAGTTGTTAATTTTAATTGAGGAAATTTTTTTTAAATGGATTTGTGAAATTTGCTTGATTGACAAATTGTCTTTTTAATACAGGTACAATTACAGTATATTTTCAAATTGTTTGGATGAAATTTATTGACTTGAAAAACTGTTATTCCTGTGTATGAAATTTATGAAATATTTTTAAAATAGATTGGATGCAATTTAAAATCAATATTTCTACCATAATTTGCAACTCACGTTTACTTGTCTTAAGAGTTCTATAAATATGTAACATATTTCAAGGTGAGTTGTGGTCTGCCGCCATGAGAATTTTCAAATCATTTCAAAGAAAAAGAGTTGTGCAAAGAAGAAATTTCCAGTGCTTTTCAACCTTCACTCTGGTAGCCAATTAGGAAGGAATGTTCACTGACGCAAGACTCTTCATGTGTTCAACTGAGTGGGTTCTCTAATGTGAGCTCCATGTGAAGATTGAAATGTTCGTACATGAAGAAGGGTTTGTCAAAGCTTTCTTCGTAGAGACAAATTTTAGAAGTTTGTAATTTGCATGTGTATTGTATTTCATATTTTCAATGCATCTCCTCATTGTGCTTCTACTCAAATTCTTTCGTGTTTCATTGTTAATTTCGATTAAACGTTTTATTGTGCCCACTTTTTTAAGCATTAATTGTTTTGTGCTTTGATTTTGAGCTTTAAAGTGGAAACCTATCTCAGCAGGGCATGTTGAGACCTTCTCAAGATTGTGAAGGAATGAGAGACTGTTGTTGAGCCAAAAAAAGGGATGTTCACCAGCAAACACTACTGGAGATTGCAATGTGAGCCTGTAAAACACTAGAGTGAAGGGTTGATGGTGTAAGTCTGTAAAACACCAAGTTGTAATGGTTATTAGTGTGAACTTGTAAAACACCAAAGTTTGGTGAAGGCTCAACCAGTTAGCTAGGATGTGGATGTATCGATTTGGGAACTACCTAAAAATTCTTGTATCTCCTTGTTTTGCATGTTTTGATTCAAATATTTGCTTTCTTGCATTTTGTATTGAATTTATCAAATCAAGTGTTTTCATCTCAAAAGTTGTTGTTTGAACGTTTAAGTGATTTAGACTTAAGTTTTTATGCGTGTTTAATCAAATAATTTTGTAGCTTCACTATTTATCCCCTTCTAGTGAAGCCTCGATTTTAACAAAAAAATGGTCAATCACATTGACCTCACCGATAAACAAAGGTGAATACCATTCATCATTGTTGAATAATCCTATGTAACTTAGAAAGTGGACGTTTTGAACTGTTATATTATGGTGTTTCTTTCTCTCACTACCAATTGGTTTTAAGTTGAGGTTTAACATGGTATCAAAGTATTAGGATATCATATGCTCTCGTAAATCACCTATTGACTTGAGGTTGCTCCAAGTGCAAAGGAGTGTAGAATAATCCTACATTGCTTAGAATGTAGAGGTCTTGAGCCTTTATATTATAGTGTCTCATGCTTTTACTACCAATTGGTTTTAAGTTGAACATTAATAACTACACTATAATAAGAATTCATGACAAACCTAGTAGGTTGCAGGCATTAATATGTACACACAGATATGCTCCTGTGCAGTTTAAACACGTATAAATGAGAAAAATTTAACTCAAAATAAATCCAATATGAGTGGAGAGGTCCCTAACTACATCCCACTTTACTATTTGAGACTATTTCAACACTTCTCCTAACTTATGGCCTTTTTAGGTCATACAAGTGTCTCTAATTTACAATTAAGTGGATGTATGCAGTTTTAAACTTAAAAGATCATTTGTGACTTTGATACCATGTAAAAACAAGAAATGGTGGTGAATTATCATGGAACTACTAACCATGCTTATTACATAACCCTAACGCATAAATCAGGTAAAATATGTACACTGATTGCTAATTTGGATACTAGCATATATTTGGGAAAATAAAAAATCAGGCAGCAATAGAACCTCCAGAAGTGATTTGCTCCAAGGAACCTTCTGAATCCCCCTCTCAAAAACAATTCGTGCAGCATCTATGCTTTTAGTTACCTGTAATATAGGAAAGAAACTATTAAAAAATTATCCTTAAAAAAGATTTTTTAAGTATTGTTTTTGATACCATGTTAGAACAAGAAAAATAGGTGGAAGTTGTATATATCATTAACAAAAAATAAGGTCTCTATATAAAAAGGCTATATAAGGAAGACTAATATACTTTAAACAATGTGAGACTAAATCTACACATACCTAATACATTAATATTTTCTAACAACCCGCACTACATTAAACCACTCTTTTAGTCATGAAGCCTTAGCAACACATGCCCAATACTCATTTCTCTACAAATATTTTTTGATATTATATGTGTGTGAAGTTAAGACACAGAATTGTAATAATTATCATAGTATTGAGTCAATGAATCATACTATGAAATTATACAAAAAGATATACTAGTGAAAAAGATAATGAATCATACCATGAAATTATAGAAAAAGATAACTGAACAAAGACTAATGTATAAAATCACATAAAATCAATTTAAGTTTATGCCAAATAGGTCAACAATGGAAGGTATTCATTTACTTAGACAAACAATAGAAAATTTTAGAGTTAAGGAAAAGGACCTACGTATACATTGGTTTAGAAAAAACTTACAAAAGGGTACCTAGAAACTCATTGTAGTAGATTTTAGAAAGAAAAAGAGTTCCAATTGGGTATGTTTATATTATATAAGACATGTATGAAAGAACAACTACTATAGGAAGAAAAACTAGGAAATTTCCAATTGACATAGGTTTACAACAATGATACTTTCAAAATTTATATCTATTTGTCTTGGATATCGATGAAATAACAAAGGAAATTCAAGAAAAAATATCTTGGTGTATGTTATTTGCTAATGACATAATTTTAGTTGATGAGAGTAAGGAATTAGTTCAAAATTAGAATTATAAAGAGATGCTTTAAAGTCCAAAAGATTTAGATTGGATAGGTCAAAAACTAAATATATAAAACGAAGGTTCAATAAAAATAAGAATATTGATGAAAGTGCATATATGGCCATAGATTCATAAATTAAGACTTTTAAATGCTTAAAATCTATAATAAATAACAATAATAAAATTATAAAGGATGTTATTCATTGGATTAAAGTAGAATGGATGAAGTAGAGAAATATTTTTGCAAGTACTATGTAATAAGAGGATACCTTTAAAATTAAAAAGAAAATTTTATAAAATTGCTATTCACCTAATTATACTTTATGGTTCAAAATGTTAGACTACAAAGCATGATCATATGCAAAAAGTTAATCTTGTTGAAATGTGTATGCTTAGATGGATGAGTAGCAATACTAAAAGGTATAAGCCAAAAAAATTTATTACAAATAAAATAGGAGCTGTACTAATTAAAGATAATAAAATTTTGATTTAGGTGGATTAATCATATCCTTAGGAAACTATGGAATGCATCTATTAAGAGAGAAAAATTAATTAGTACAAAAAACTAAAAGAAACGAAGTACAGTTAAAGATATTTAGTTAAGAATTGTAAGAAAAGATTAATAATTTATAACAGATAAAAATATAATTAAAGCTAAAAATCTTAAGAAATATATAACACGACATCAAAATATTAAACAAATGTGATAGAGCATGTCAGAGAAGTAGTTGTAAGAGAATGCCAGACATCAGAGGCTCATGGGAATTCATTGGAAGAGCCATCAGACGTTTGGAAATCACCAGAAAAAGCCAGTGGGGGTCTGGAAGGAGGTTGCCAGAGGTATGGAAATGAATGGAGGAGGCTACCAAAGGTCTGGATTCTCTGGAAATCACTAAAGTAGGCCATCAGAGGCCTGGACGTTGCCATAGGAGCTCACTGAAAGGAGAAGGGGCTGATTGCTATAGAAGTGGAATGGAATGGAAAGGAAGGTTGTTTCTTCCCTAATTTCCCCTTAAAACATTGGATCTCTTTTAAGACACATAGCCAGATCCGGTTATTCAAGACAAAAATCTGGGCAATGAACACCTAGATCTCTGGCAATGCCTGGCTACCTCAAATAGCTATGACACACCCTAACACAAATCCCAAAGTCATTAGGCCAAAAATGCACAGTTGGGAAAATAAAAATCACATATGCAAACTCCATCTACCATTTTCAAAATACTTTGTTGCAGATGCATCCATATAACTATATAAGAACCAATGGACATAATTTTCCCATCCCATCCAACGAAAGAACTGCTATGTTTTGCAAGAGGATCCAAAACAAGAATGAAAAATTGATTGAAAGGTTAGGTAATGCAAACTACTGTATAACTCACACCAATCCTTTGAAATAGTATACAAGCAATAGTCAAAAACACCAAAAGATGTCCACGAGAAAGGCAAAACTAAGAAGAAATGTGCAAATTCTATTGACATAAAATATAGCCCAACTGATGCAAGAATAAGGCAATGCTTACTACAAAGGTAAAACGAGCAAAATGGATGCAGAGAAGGGAAAGAATCTGAAAATTTTTCCTTTCCTCAGCCAATAAGATTGCTTTTTCATATATCAATATTGCCCCCTCAATGTTTCCCTGCACAAGTGAGATGGAAATCATAGTCATATCGATTGATATTGCAGAAAGCAAGATTTGTGAATCATATAGTGGTTAATACCAGACGTTTTTCCATGTTGGCTTCTCGATCCACATTCTCAATAGAATTTGATGATGCATCTGATTTACACAGTAGGAAAGAAGCACGAGCACCAAAATTGTCACCAATTCGCTCCTTAAATCTTGCACAATAAAGATGGAATGTGGCATCTCCCTTTGCCTTGGAAATAAACAGGCTAAATGAAATAAATTAAAAAAAATAAAATAATAAAATAGAGAAAGCTTATACTGTTGTTCACATAGCTCTACCTAAGAATCCATGTTTTAACTGCAGACAACATTTTACATTTAAGCTTTTTTCATAATTTTTCTTCCATTTTCTAATTAATTTGCAAAAATTTCAGGCTAAAGTAAGGTCATAGCTATGGTGTTCCCATATTTGAGAGCGTTATGGAAAATCCTGTTAAAATATAAAGGAAGTTAAAATTATGCCACTGCAATTTTACCAAAATGTCAGAAAAAATTGATAAATTGTAAAGAACACCAACATAACCAAACAGATGAATCCATATGCTTTGATGTAACTTCAATTTATAAATTTATAGATATGCATATTGACTAAATAACAAGTAGCCCAACAATGTCAACTAATGCATGTCATCATCAACCTTGAGCATGAGGCAAGATGATGAAAGGTGACATTGAGGCAAGTCAGCAACAAAGCACAAAGCATGAGGCAAGATAACAGTCAAATCAGTGACAATACATTACACATGGACAAATAAATATGTATATAACGAAATTAAGTATCCAATAATTCATATAAATTACAATCCAAACAAATACGACTTAAACAAACAAATGCTTAGACAATTAAATGTCTTGAAGAGTCAATGACATAAAAAAGGATAATAAGCAATATATCTAAGTCAAACATCAAATAAATTAATAAAAGTTTCCTTAATACAAACATAAAACAACAATCCAAACTATAATCCTACTACATGGAGTCAGATACATGAATTCTCTTCTTCCAAATATTTCTATTTATTTTCCTAATACAAACATTAGAAATAAAGTTCATAAAAAACAAAAGTACATGTATACTAAAGTATAGGTAGATATATGAAATATTAGTGACATGACAACGTTAATCATCATTCTCAACATCGAGAATCTCCTCACATTCTTCATCTTCATAAAACACACGGTCATCACTCATTATCTACTTTAGTCTCCCATGACTACCTCATCTTCAACATTAATTAGTCATTAAGTAAAACAATGCATTAGGTATTTAGTGTGTGTGGGTTAGTCTCACATTGGTTAAAATTATTTGTACACATCTTGTAACCTTTATATAAAGAGACCTTTTTTTAATGCATCAATTTAATCTCCTTTTTTTATTTCTTAAAATGATCAGAACTTAAGTTTTGAGAGTTTCACTTAAAAAAAAAACCCTAGGTGGGAAAAGGGAATCTAACTATCACCCTCCTCCCAACTACTCTCAATTCGTCGCTTGCCTCCCTCTTCATCCCCTTCCTTTAAACCCTTTGTCTCTCTCTCCCATTGTCCAAGTGCAAGGCATTGTACTCCAACATTTCCTTCTCCTTCGATAGCCTATCTTCGCCATTGTAACTACTGGCTTGCACAACTTAAGTCTACCTCTTCCAGTAGTGACACCTTCATCTACAACTCAAGTGGATGATTTCTCTTTGCTCTACTCGCACACAACTAATGGTGACTCCTCTTTTCACTAATCAAGTGATCTCCGCTTTTGTGTAGGCGTTTACTCCTCTATTACAACTCCGATGGATGACTCCTCTTTCGCTCACACTTAGACAGGCGACTCCTCCACTCATTGATCGAGGGACTTCGTCACTCACCTCCTTCGAGTGACTCTTCCACCTAGACAAGGTGAATTCTTTCTCTCATGTTTTGAGCTACTCTTTCATTCAAATGTGGCAACTCTTTCTACCCTACACCATTACCACCACCATCTGTCATTCGTTCTGTCCAACATCTTCCTTCATGCATCTCCACTGAACAAGTCTCTCCGTTGCTACTTCTGTCATGGTCGACTCTCTACGCCAACACACCTTACACAAGTGGTGATTCTCACTTTGTCTTAGCTCCTGCAAGCGATTACCTTCAACCTCTTTTTTAGTGTTCACAAGTGGTTCCCCTTACAAGGTTTGGTGATTCTTCTACTGATCTCTTTCAATGCATCAACTTTCGTCTCCTTTCAGTTTACCGCAACCTGAACCCATTAGGGTTGTAGGTGGCAACAATTGAAGGAGAAGAAGATGATGAATGAAGAAGGAGATGACACATACGAAGAGCGTGTATAAAATAAAAAGGTTTTCTCTTTAAAAAAAATTGAAGTCTTTATGTTTTAAGTATGTTATTTTGTCTTTTAAATTTATATCCACTTGTATGCTCCAACTTGAGAGGAAATGTCAAAGTAAATGACGTATTAGGTGTTTAATGTGTATGGGTTTAGTTGCACATTGATTAAACTTATTTGTGTGTCATATAGCTTCTATATAAAAAAGTCTAATATTTGTTAATGAATTAATCCAATCTCTTTTTTCCCTTTATTTCTTAACACTTTTGCACGAATTGCATTTGTGGGAACCAGTTCCCACTACACTTCCAACAAATCCTACGTCGAGGCATCATCATTAACATTGAAAATTACAACACCCTTAGGGAGGGTTGTCTTTAGAAAGTATGGAAAATTGTGGAGAATGATAGGAAATAATAAGTCAAAATTTTTACCATTTCTCATCATTTTTTGTACATTCCAAAGGCATTCTCTTCTTATTTCTATCATCAATCTTCTTAGTAAATGATATAAGATCAAAGGTCTCTCTTTGGTCATAATGTCGATGAGTGCCAACTTGATTATACTTCACACACACCACATCATTAAGGCATATTTCCATCCTATTCCTCTACTTAGAGTAAAACTACATGACCAATAAATGATTGAATGAAAGGCATCTTGTCACATTTACAACAAATTTTAAACATGTTTCCAATCCAATTTCAAATCTTCAATGTTCCATCATACTATGGTTTCTCTCACAACCAAAGGCACTACAACATGTAAGGCAAGGATTTTTTCTTTGAAATGTATTAGGCTGCATATTATTAGATAAGATCAATAAAGGTGCAGAAAATGAGATGCTCAAAACAAAATATAATACAACAAACAACTGTAAGAAATAAGAAAAGAAAAGAAAAGGCACACTACAAAAGGATTGTTTTCCAGGATTCATAATGATACCAGGCACTGACCAAAGACTTCAGAATAACAAATACATATATAATAGTATTATTCTACATATATATATATAGGTAAAATGGTTCTGTAGGCGCCTACAGAAGTGACTTCTGTAATCAAACGACACATGAAAAATAATTGATTGAAAAGAGAGTGTTTTTAAATATTTAATCAAAATATTTGTTTAAGTAAAATTGAATTATTTAAAAAAAAATTCACCATAATATTTAAGTTAAAAAAAATCCACCCTAATATTTAAGTTAAAAAAAATCCACCTTGAATTATTTTTATTAAACACTACATAATTAAAATCAAATTATTTAAAAAAAACCACAAACTTCTTTCAAATTTAATCACCATATTCGTAATTAATGAAAAATTAATTAATTTTTATAAGTTAATTAATACAACAATTCGAAATATACGTATATAAGTGAATTTTTAAAATTAAGGGAGAAAGAATACACACGTCTTTTTAGGTGAAGAAAGAGTGTTTTTAAATTTCACCTATATGAGAAAGAGTGTTTTGTTAAAACACTGGTCTTTTAATACAATCGTCCGGCCATTTAGCATAAAATGCCTCTTCTCTCATCACGTTTGAAAAATTAAAATTTCACGTGATGAGAAAAGAGGTGTTTTATGCTAAATGGCCGGACGATTGTATTAAAAGACCGACATTTTAACAAAACACTCTCTCTCATGTAGGTGAAATTTAAAAACACTCTCTCTTCACTTAAAAAGACGTGTGTATTCTTTCTCCCTTAACTTTAAAAATTCACTTACATACGTATATTTCGAACTGTTGTATTAATTAACTTATAAAAATTAATTAAATTTTCATTAATTACGAATATGTTGATTAAATTTGAAAGAAGTTTGTGCATTTTTTTAAAATAATTTGATTTTAATTATGTAGTGCTTAATAAAAATAATTTAGGGTGGATTTTTTTCACTTAAATATTGGGGTGAATTTTTTTTTAAATAATTCGATTTTACTTAAAAAATATTTTGATTAAATATTTAAAAACACTCCCTTTTCAAACGACACATGGAAAATAATCAATTGAAAAAGGAGTATTTTTAAATATTTAAAAACACTCCCTTTTCAAACGACACATGGAAAATAATTGATTGAAAAAGGAGTGTTTTTAAATATTTAATCAAAATATTTTTTAAGTAAAATCGAATTATTTAAAAAGAAATTCACCCTAATATTTAAGTTAAAAAAAATCCA
>JAMKPZ010006365.1:0-29837 GCA_024699675.1 Amphibolis antarctica | reverse complement strand
TGCATTATCAAAAGTTATACTACCTATTTTATTTCTAATTCCATATAAATCAAAAATTTCCATAATGTTTGCAAAAATTGTTTCAGCAATATGTGGATGTTGAATTTTTCTAAATCCTATTAATCTTTTTTGTAAAATCCAATTTTGATCGATATAATGTGCAGTTATAGCTATATACTCATCCTTAGTTTTACCCAACCAAATATCTAAAGTGCATGCTATATATGTCATTATTGTACTCATAACATTAATAAGTTCTAATCTAAGCTTATTAAATGAAATCATAATATCTGACCTAATAGTATTTCTATATACACATTTATATTGTGGATAATATGCTTTACTAATATAATTATCAAAACCTTTATTTCCTCAAAAACTTATTGGTAAATCTTCTTAACAAATAAATCTAATATACAAGTCCCTAGCCCTTTCAAAATTATAAGTCCATGAACTAACACTACCCTCAGAAGTAAAAGAAAGTTGGGTTTGAATTATTTTATCTTTATTCCTATTTTCACATGTACTAATATGCTTAATTAAATGACATGTACTGCTAGACGTTTTATAAGAGAAGTCAGTGTTACAGAAGTTGCAGAAGGCCCGTTCCTCTTCTGTGCCGTCCGCCATAGCTTTCACCATGATTATGTATTTTGACCAAATAGAAGCTCTCTTCTGAGACTTCCTCGGCGGCACAGTTGAAGTTAAAGCTCCAGTAGTCTCCATTGACGGTGTTACTTCAGCTTTGGGAAAGTTTTGTTGAGGATATCTGTAGCCTCCAAAACTTTGGCCTTAGTAGTGCCCCATTGTTTATGACTTGAGTGAGAAAATTTGAAAAATTGAGAATTGAGAATTAAGATTAGAGAATTTGGAGTGAAGGAGATGATGAGTGAGTTGGGTGAAAAATAAAATCCAACTCCCTCAATTTATAGAGAAAAGTTGGTTGAGCCGTTGAGGCGGAAGCTAATCGTTTCACCCAGCAGTTGGTCGCCTGTTGGGCGGAAGCGGGCCACCCGTTGCGCGGAATTGGGCTACCCGTTGGGCAGAAGCGAGCCGCTCGTTGGGTGAAAGTGTGCCAACCGTTGCTGCATCGGTGCATTGCACCTTGCAAGTCGTGACTCGGTGACCGACCCAGGCATAGACCGCACGGTTCCGCACTGGCCCATCCCGCCTACACGCACACGTGACCGTTCACCTTGGCTGCCAGCCCAATGACCCGACAGCCCGTCCCTCTGCTGACCACACAACACGTTCTGCCCCCTCTCATGCACTGGTGCATGCGACCGTTCACCCCGGCTATTGGCCACACGACCCGTTCTGCCTCTTCTCGCGCACACGACCATTCACCCCGTCGGCTGCACAACCCAGCAACCAGCCAAGTGACTTGGCGACCCATCATCCTACCAGCAACACGACCCTTTCAGCCCCCTCCCGCGCACTAGCGTACACGACCGTTCACCCTGGCGGCCAGTCCCCCTGCCGGCCAGACAACCTGTTCTACCTCCTCCCGCGTACATGACCGTTCACCCTGTCAACCGCACAACCCGACGACCAACCCAGTGACCCGATGGCCCATCCCCCCGCCGACGACACAACTCATTTAGCCCCCTCCGGCGCACTGACACACGTGACTATTCTTCCTGGCGGCCAGTCCCCCCACCGACCACATGACTCGTTTAGCCTCCTCCCGTGCACACTACCATTCACCTCGTCAGCCGCACAACCCGGCGGCCTATCCCCCCCTGCACAACCTAGCGACCTATCTCGTGCTGGGCTGGGCCGTGCCTATTTCGTGCTACAATTCGTGCCGTGCCGGCACGACACGAACGACCTGATGGTCCGGCCTAGGAACGACCCATGGCACGAAAAATTTTCGTACCGTGCTGGGCCATGCCTGGGTCGTGCCAGCACGACCCATTAACAAGTCTACCTATACATCTTAATATTTTACAATATTATTTATTAAATAATTTTTATATTTTTTACTATTTATTAGATATAATAATTCTTAAAAAATATTATCATCGTAACTTTAAAAAATATCATTACATTAATATAATAAATATTATTTATTATTCTATTACATATTTTACTCATTATTTATCACAACTTTTGAAAAGATATTATCGTATTATTATAATAAATACTATATATTATCTTTTTACTTATTTTATTTATTATTTATTACAAATTTTTAAAAAATACTATCTTTAATTTTTTTATCATAAATTATATAATTTCTAAAAAACGTAAAACTCTTAACAAAACTCGCAAACAAACAGGGTCAATAAAAACAAAAGGAGAAAAAATTGCGTGCTAATTTTATTGGTGTAAATAATCAGTCAATTAATTTTAGAGATAATAAATATTTTAATAAATATCTTATAGAAGTTTATTATCTATAATATAAACATATATTTAAAAATACTATTAAACAATATATTTTTAATTCTCTTAATACTTAGATTAAAACTTATTAATGTTATCAATACCATTATAATTGTATTGCATGTACATCTAATATTTAGAAGGGCAAGACAAAGCATGGTTAATTTTATCGATAATAATTAGAATTTACAAAAAAAAAAAAAGATTTAGGAAAATTTAATATTCATGTACTACTGAAAATATTTTTACTAATATTATGGATATTTTTGAATTATACGATATTAAAAATAAAGTTGGTAGTATTACATTTAATGATGTTACCAATAATATTGTAGTTATTCTAATGCTTAAAAGTAGAATAACTCCCTCAAATAATTTTGAATTATTTTATCAAAGATGCATATCATATAATTAACGTTATTGTATAAGTAGAAATCTCAAAAATTAAATGTTATATTGAAAATATTAGAAAAAACATAATTTTCGTTACTAGTTTAGGTAGGTGACAAGTACACTTTAATTCTATATGTAATTCATTTGGAATATCATATAAAAAATTTTCTCTTGATGTTTAACATAAGTGACATTCTTTATATTTGATGTTAAAAAGTTATTTACCATATAATGAACTTATAAAAAATTTTACGACCATAATTTTCCTGATTACAATAAATAATTAATAGACTATAATTTTAAAATTGTTCAATGTTTTGTTGAATTTTTTACGAAACAATTGTTAGATTATCGGTGTTTATTATTTTACATATGTTTATACATTACATTATTTATATAAAATTTCTTGTGTTTTTGATAAATATGCATGGTGAATATCCATTTTTTACACCAATAGTAACTAAAATAAAAGAAAATTTTTTAAAATATTAGAATGAAATCTCACTTTTATATATTTTGAGTACCTTTTCAGATATTAGGTGTAAATTAAAATATATTAATAAATTAATAAGAAAAATATAAAACAGTTTAGGTATAGGTGTAGATTAAATATTCAAATAATAGAAAAAAAATAAATAAAATATTTAACTTATATGTTAAAAAATATTAAGTACAATTAATAATTGAACTTTCTCTACCGACAACAAGACACCCATCAATATCATTGAAATATTTACAATATCTTTAATATGACAAAGATTATTCATCAACAGAATTATCTATAGTTCTATAATATTTAGAAATAAATTAATTACTTTTAATTCTTCTGATTATCAAAATTTATGGAATCAATTTTTAAATTTGAATTCATTTGATGTATTGAATTGGTAGAGAAAATAATTTTTAATATTTCATATTTTATCTATAATAACAAAAAAATTATTAACAATTTCAATCTTTTTAGTAATATATGAATAATTTTGTAGCATTGACCGAAGATGTAGACTAAAAAAGATATAATAGAAGAAATGTGTAAAGGATTGAAAATTTATTCAACATCAAGAGCAAGACAAGTAAATGATTACATTGAAGAATTATCCAACTTAAATATTACATAATCATTAATGTAATTTTTATTTTTTAAAACTTTGTAACTTGTTAAAATGTAATGTAATTTTTTAATTTTTTAAAATTTTGTAAATTTTTTTATAAGAAATATTTTGTAATTTTTTTAATTAATAAAAAATTAATATTTATCCGTTTATCTGTCTTTATTTTTTACAATTTTTTCTAACAAATATAAAATATTTTTATTATCTACAAGGGAGTTAATTATTTAGTGTTAGTATTAGAATTACTTTTATAGTGATATTCAACTTTAAGTGATTTTCCTATGTATATATATATAATAAATGAAGACTAATAATTCAAGAGATAATGAATGAGAAATTTAAGGGAATAATGGTACATGAATTTCAACGTAACATCTATAACTTATTGACTAATAAATGTAAATAAGAAGATGTTGTTCTTATGGTCATTGAATATAGTATTTCATGAGTACGAATTCAAAAATACCAGTTAGATGATAAGAGTTGCAATATATATGAGAAAAGAGACTAATGTTATATTAGTTAAATGAGTTATTAACAAATTTAAATGATTCATATTTAATTTGGACTATTAAGTTAAAATATCACTAAAACAGTAATTCTAACGATACCACTAAAAGCTATTTTGCTTATTTATAAAGGAAAATAATACTTTAATAATGTTACTAGAGTGTTATATCTACTTATGTTATTTTTAAATATTTTAGATTAAATATAGTTAACTATATAAAATAAGTTTATATTGTTACGATTTAACTATACAGATCATTTACTAATAAAATTTTTCCTCACGCACAATTCTCCGTTAAGTTACAACTTAATTATAAAGACTTTATATAGTTAAATCGTAATTATATAGATTTATTTAATACAATTAACTAAATTTAATCTGATGAGAAAATCCGTTCTAAAAGTAACATTAATATCGTAACGTTCTCATTTATAAATATTAAAATTTAAAATTTAAACCGGATTACGAAAACAATCAGGCCGTACCATTAGGCCGTGCCATTAGGCCGTACCATTAGGCCGTGCCATTAGGCCGTGCCATCGTGAGCGATGGGCCAAAACCCTTCTCTTTCCCGATAAACCCCGAACGACATCGGAGTGCTCACGGCCACGTCGTGACCGATGAAGGCGGCGGCGGCGGCGGAGGAGCCCTCCACCAACCGGGAGCTCTACGCTTTGCTCCACATCGACCCCGAAGCCTCCGATGAAGAGATACGCAAGGCGTATCGCCAATGGGCGCAGATTTACCATCCAGACAAGTACCAGACACCGCAGGTACCCCAATCGCAATCCGTCGTTGTGCCGTTCGTTCCTGCGATTGGCTTTGTGTGTGGAATTTACGAGTGGGGCGGTTGTTGCTTGTCGTGCATGTCATAGAGGCAATTCCTGCAAGTTTGTCTTGTGTGGAATTTTGTCACCGTGGATGTCGTTGAGAATATTTTACTCGGTGTTTTTCTTCACGAGGTTTTCCGGGAAGAGGTGAATCGGGCGCAAGGAAATATCTTTCCGAGCTTTAATATTAAGCTTGGCTTGCTTGTGCGTTAATTTACAAGTTTCTTATATAGCGTAGATGGTTCAGGCTATGATCCACTGATCATATTGGTTCAACGTTGTTGTACTAATCAATGAAATATTGCTCATTGGTACAAATTTATAACAATTATATGTTTCCCGGCTTTAAATTGTTGGGTGATTTCGGGAAATAGGGATCATTTACAATATTACCATTTACAGCAAGTTGGCAACCCTTTGTTGTCAAATTTAAGATGCTTTCACTTTATTTTCTACAATTTTTTTAGCGAGAGGTGTAAGACCATATTATCTTATAAGAATAAGGTACATTAGCTTAATTGGTCATGCTCTATATCCATATTGTAGATTCACACATGTGATTGGAATTGCTTTTTGATCATTCATGAATGGCACATGTTAGAAGGTGGCAGTAGGTACAAAAAGCATACTATTTCTACAACCATGTACGTTATTATTTAAAATATTTCTGTTTGAGGTCTGCATACCGTTCATTCTTTCTCTGAAGTATTCATTCCCTGGAAAAAAGTGCAAGAAATATTTTCCTTTTATCTTGCTCATATCACATTTTCCTTAGTGTTGAGGTGTGATTTCTAATGCAGATACCCATTCAATATGGTGTAAGTTTGTTGACAGCACTCTTTAAAAAATCCAATGTTCCAAGTACCTAAGTGAAGCTGTCATACTTCATTTAACAACACCTATGAAAATACCAACTTTATAGGTGTTGGGCCATGGGGGTTGTGCAAACTGTAAATGTGCTCCAAAATTACTTCTAGGCTTCTTAAACTTGCTGAGTACCTTTCCATTAAACATATCCTGTTCATTATAAGTCAATTACACAGTTAAGGTGCTAAGATATCTGATCTATAAGCTAGGTTGCTCCATATAAATATCCATTTAAGTTTTAATGCATATATTATATGTACTTATAAATATTTACTAGGAATTGTGTAATTGAGTACATATTTAATTCTATTTTCTAGATAATAGTGAAATACACAAATAATCCCCAGATAACATCAAAATATAATAATGCCAAGTACATTTTTAGCTTTATTATTTCCTAAATAACATTAAAATACACAAATAATTCTAGGATAACATAAAACTACAAAGCATAATAATGCTAATATGTATCTGTTAGTGGTATTTATGATTACATATTTCATTAATTATGTATATTTTTGTCAAATTCCATAAAATTCTATATTAAAATTTTTTTGGGGAAATCTTTCGTGTGAATTTGGTGTTGGTAATAGAAATAAAGAAGGGAATTCACTTTTGGACTTTAGCATAGCTTGTGACTTTTTAGTAGCCTATACCTATTTTGGGAAAAGGGTGGAGCATTTAATTGCATTTAGAAGTGGTTCAAATGCTAGTCAAATAGTTTTTTTACTTATTAGAAAAATAGATCAAAGGATGTGTAAAGATGGCAAGATTATGCTAAGAGAAAACTTAACCATGCAGTATAAATATAACTACACAAGGAGAAATACCTCAGTGTATACTTTTGGCTAATGACATAGTTTTAGTTGATAAAAGTTAGGAATTAGTTTTAAATTAAACTTATAGAGAGATTCTTTAGAGTCAAAAGGATTTAGATTGAGTAGGTCAAGAACTAAATATATGGAATGTAGGTTCAATGAAAATAAAAATAATGATGAAGACATACACTTATATGACCTTGGCATCTATGAAAGAATGACCTTTAAATACTTGGGATATATAATAACTGTTAATGGTGAAATTATAGAGGATGTTATTCATAAGATTAAAATAGCATGGATGCAGTGGAAAAATGTTTATGTAGTATCATGTGATACAAGGATACCTTTAAATTAAAAGAAAAATTATATAAAATCTCTATTCACTTAGCTATACTTTATGACTTAGAATTTTATGTTGTAAAGTATGATCATTCATGTGAAGTTGGTATTACTAAGATGTGTATGCTTAGATAGATAAATGGTAATACTATAAGAGATAAACTAAAAATTGATTTTATTAAAAATAGAATAGGAATTGCAGCTATCAAAAATAAGATAGAGAAAATCAGCGTAGGTGGTTTGTTCACGTCCTTAGGATACCAAAGAAAATGCACTAGTTAAGAGAGGAGAGTTAATTATTATGGAAGAAATTTAAAGAAGTAAAAGCAAACTTAAACTATTTGGTTAGGTATTGTGACTTTGTGAGATAAAATTTAAATTAATATAATTTAACCAACGGTTTGAAAATAGATAGAAATACATAGAAGGAAATGATTCATCTTCGAATGTTGATATTGCTATAAATCTCACACACACATATACACATATATGCACATATATACATTTGCATCTAGGATGTTGATGGGTTGGGTAGTTGTAGGTGTGCACAGTGAGAGAGAGTAGTGATAGTCATGTGTGGTGCACCCTAGGGAATGATTCAAGGCTACGAGTAAGGGAGTAATAGAGATCATAAATACATACATATATATATATAGACACACAAACATGCATGCATACGTACGTGCAAGCGTGTGTGTGTGTGTGTGTGTGTGTAGGGAGAGGTAGTCTAGACTAAGTGAATCAAAGATATCAATATCAATACGTGTATACTTTAGTATATTTTAGTGCATCACGTTTATAATCATCTAATTCACAACATATAGTCATCTAAACTGATTGGAATTTGATTTTTAGATATGTTAAAGAATGCTGGTCAACTAAAATAGTTTGGATTTTTTATTTGAGAGCTCAAATATCGAAAATTAATCTGAAGTATCAATACATTTGATACTTATGAAAAGTGGCACACACACGTGTATGTTTGTTTCCCTAACATTTATTAATTTTGGTGATTTTTAATTGAAAATTTATTCATAGTAAACTTGAAATTCTTTGAAAGTGGAAGAGGACAACATAGCTTTTCAAGGAAGAAGACAATTTCTTCCATTGTTCTTTATCTGCCCTACTTTATCATAGGCTTACTATAAAGAGTCTAGATAACTAAATATCTTAACCATAACCATCTTTGGACTTTCTAATTTTCCTTTATATAGTCATATTTGTGTTTCTAGAGATCAATGGAAAGCCTCTTGTTTCATTAAAAGATCTCCTATAAAAAAATATATATCTGTACATGTGTAATTTGTCATTAGTGGTTAGGCAGTGGGAACCAAATATCTTAAATTTTCTAAGCATTTGCTTCTAAGTGTAATTTTGATTTGGGTATGTTGTTCTTTAGCAGTTCATTCCTTTTTCAACTTGTCCATGCATGTGTTTCATCATTATGTTTGCATGTTTGAGGATTGTTGGTATCTCTCTAGCCTCTAGTCTCAGAGGCAATCACACGTTATGGTTCTTTTTTATGTTAAATTACAGATATCATCTGGTTTCTTTTTCAGCAAAAAATCTTCTATTCATTTTCAGATGAAGGACATTGCCACGGAAAATTTTCAACGTATTCGTGATGCCTATGAAATCTTAACGGATAAAACAAAACGTCAAATATATGATATCTATGGTATGGAAGGTCTGACTTCTGGTTTTGAGCTTGGGCCCAAGTTAAGTAGGCCAGAAGAAATCAGGGAGGAATTGGAAAAACTACGGCGTCAAAAAGAAGAGCAAAAATTTGCTGCACATGTCCGACCTACAAGTTCACTTCTTGCAAATTTTTCAGTGCCTCAATATCTTCTGGGAGGTGGTATCATGAGAGGGTAATATAGCCTATGCACTAGGAATTTCACATTTTTATAATTTTATTCTGTAGATTATAGATGAATGCATAATGCTAATCAAAATAACAATTCATTCTGATGGATGTATTATGAGTTCATTGAAGCATTAGTGATCAAGATAGGGAATTTTAATAACTGAGTGATCTTAAATTATCTTGTAGCCATTATATTCCATCTCCAACTGTCTAATTCTATAATGCTTTTATGGATGAATGCTGTCATAAAGACTTTATTGTAATTATTTTAGTTAATAACTTAGTATATGTACCATGTGTTCATCTAGATTATCTGATTGTGGTACTTGTGCAAATATGATAATTTCAACTTCAAAATCATAGTTTCTCCTATTTCACCCATTTTTTGTGGTAAGTGCTAGATGTTTAACTATAATCTCTAGAGTGGTCTCTAGTTCTCATTCGTTTGTAGTTTCCTGTAATCTTTTTTACTTGTTAGTGTCTTGGTTTGCATTGTGCAATACTCTTGTTAATTTGAAACATTCATTGGACAGAATGGCAATGGGAAGTGAAGTTCATTCTCAGGTATCAAAGTGTAACAAAGTTTCTATTGGTGGAAATTTGGCAGTCACTGGTGATTCTGGTAGTGGAACTGCATCTATGTCAATGCAACGTTATCTTTCTTCAGTTTCTACAATAGAATTCATGGCTACAGCTGGCTTACGATCAATAATTGGTATACAAGCATCTCGGTGAGGAATTATATCTGCAATTTTATAATGTTAAACAATGTTTTCTGCATCATTTTTATAATTTTAAGGTATCTCTTTTTGTCTGCATGTGTGACATAATGTCTTATTGCTTCATTATTCCAGTCATCTGTCAGTTCACTCAACTGGGATATCTGGGGTCATTGTCAATTTGAAAGATGGTTCAGTTAATTTATCCAATACTTGGACTCGTCAACTTTCAGAAACAGCAGTCGGAAATGTATGCATCCCTTAGAAACTTCAAATAGTCCATCAAGTATAATTTTGTGTTTTAACACATCCTTTGAGATCATAAAGCATATTTCCCTTTTTGAAATTTTCATTTGCATGCAAAGGAAAAGATTGTACCTTTGTTAAAAGCGATTCCTTGTAGTGATATTATGAGTTTCTTATTTTGATTTATGGGAAAGAAAAAAGCAATTTTCAGATAAGGAGGTGACATGAAAAACAGTGTGGACAACACATTTGGTCCCAATTGATTTTTTTATACTTTTGTTCCATAGGTTGACTTCTTATGTTAACATGGATATCAAATAATGTGAATGACATTTGAATATTTTTATAAAAGAGGGTGGAGATTGTCAATTTGGAGATGGAATAAATTATAGTGTGAGAAAATAAAAGAGAGTGTTATTTTTCATAGGAGATAATCACCCTATAAATAGTAGTTACATGGCAGGATAATATACATAACTTTTAATGTGAGACTATTATTTTAATCCTTTAATTATCATATAATGATTTATTTATTGTATTATTTACTCTTTAACACTTCCTATCAAGTTGGAATATCTAAGATGCATAACTTGCCACAGATTTAAACACAACTAAAATAGCAAGAAAAAATGAATGTGGACAGGAATTGTAGTAGTTTCTGTAGTTGCATTAACAAGTGGGCAGTAAATGCCTGGAAGGATGATGACTAATCATGTTGGTCATAGACATGAGCAAGCCAATAACATTGGCTTCATGGAAGTCATGAAAACCGATTAATTTGACTTGGTCAACATTACTTCTTTTGAGTTGGTTAGTAATGCTCACCATGCAAGTAAAATAAATGTTCAACAACTCCAAATATGATTAAACACAAACGCTATATTATGAAGGGCCTGTCCATGTTTTACTGTTGAAGTGTTCTTCAATATTGACGGACAATAACAAACTCCCTTGGCATGCTGGGAAGGTTGTTGGAAAGTTAGAAGCTCTCCTAAGGTTGGAGCTTTCATGTGGTTACCAAGTAAATTGTTAAATGACATGAACATCTGCTGCAGTTTCTGCACAGGTGATAAGGAGGGCATTTCTCACTTATTTTTCAGGTGCATGATAAGTAAAAATATATGGAATGGTCTTCTTTCTATGTGATTGGGGGAGGGATAGACTTCCAATTTGATATTAACTTCATTATGGCAAGGTTATTAAAAGAAAGATGAGCATCCGCAAAAACTGGGTGGTCATATCCATCACCTTCTTTGTCCTCCCTTTCTCCTTCAATAGTGTGCTGGCTATCTTTGGATGGGAATGGCCTATATTTGATGTAGGTATCTAGATCTCGACACATCTGGAAAATGATGAGATTAGGGGTGGGGGCTTGATGACTTGCGAGGTGAAAGAGGATGATTGTTGTTAGAGATGTCAATAGACTATGTCATGTCGTCATGACTTGATTTGAATTATGCCTAATTGGATTTGTGTTGAGCCATAGTAAGAGAGTTATGGTGGTGGCCTATGCATGACTCATGGCTCGCGGTATATTTGTGTTGTGTTGGTTAATTACTCAGTTTGACTATGTTGGGTCGTATTAGGCTGCACTTTTTAGCATATTGATTATAAAATTGATATACTGTTTGTATCAATGGTATGCTGAAAATCAAATAACTTTTCTGTCATAATTTCTATATATTGACATGCCAAACTTGGAAAACTTAGGATTTTGTAATTAAGTTGGTATATTGTTTACACCAACGCTATGTTGAAAACTAGATAATGAGTTTGTCCTTCATGATTTTGGCATAATGAATTTTGTATTAGTATGTTGAATTTATTTAGTAGAGTTTTAGAATATATAGTATTTTAGTCAATTATCATTCAATCATTATATTTCTAGTTTTCTAAATTATGGCCTCTTTTGTTTTATCAATGAAATCATAAAAAATCATACATTATTAGATATTTACACTTTTGAAAACATTAAAAAATAAAGGAAAAATTATATATGAGTAAAAATTTATATTTCATTCAAAAATACATCAATTTTTTTAGCTTTTTTTAGACTTTGGTTCAACCCTTCTTCAATATTCATATTGGCAAAATTGTTAGTCTAATCTTCTTGATGTTGTCGTGTATGATGTTGGATTAGTTTTCAATCTTTGATGTACATTAGAAGTTTAAAATATCAGCCTTTGACTGGTTCTTCTATCATCTTATATGTTTCCACTAATATTAAAAATTCATTTACAAGGTATAGAAGAAATTAGAATTGTTAGCAAATGTTTAGCTATTAAAGATAAAATTGGAAATGCCAAACTATGCTTTTTTTCACCATTTATTATATCAAACTTGCTTATGTTGAAATATTCATTTCATAAATGTTGATAATTAGTTGAATTAAACGTGTTTAATTTCTGTCAGTGTACTTTTTTTGGGGAGAATTATTTATTTGAAATCACCTTCATTTTGTTGATAGCATTCTATTGTTGGATTCACTCAGTAATGAAGTGATATAATGTTTCATATTTTTTCAGATACATCTAGTCCTTGGATCAGAATCCACAATTGCCGTTGGATGGCAGAAAAAGGATGAAAGGAATTCTGCTTCTGGGGAGCTTAAGGTATCTTTAATGAGGCATGGTTCTGTCATACTGTTCGTTAATTTTACATGTGTTTTCCATTCCAAACGTATATTATGTTCAAGTGCTACCAAAATGGACGTGAAAAATGGTGTTTAAATATGACAAATTATTTCAATTCATTCTCTTCTAAATATGTTATCCTCAAATATTAGACAATATAAATGTTTTCAATTTTCAAATCCCAGGTATATCTGATTATACAATGGTTTTTATGAGATGCTTTCCTTACATATCTGCACAAGTCAGAAGCCTGATGTTTTATATCATGATTATGATATTTTTAGTTTGTTATTTAATACTAGAAATCAACTATGATGCCTTGGTCTTTTCTGAAGCAGTGGTGAACCACCATTGCCCTTGAGGACCATATTATCCATGAGGTTAAAGGTTTTTTTAAAATGGACTTCTACTGCATCTCTTTTGATGTTTTAAGTTGGATCCTACTAATTGTAAGTGTTCTTGGTAAGACATCATATTTTCCCAAGTATCATCTATTTCTGGATGTTATTTTATCAACCTTTTTTGATTTTCAGAACCTTGTGTTATTGTTTGCCACTAATAAAACTTGCATCTCATAATTTATGAATTTTCTTATTGGTTTATGACATGTACATTACTTTTGAAGGAATGAATAAATTAGAAAACGTGTCCTTTATTATATTACATTAGAATTTATATCTTTCCCACATTATTTTTTCCTTCAATTGTAAAGTTTCTTGTATTCCACTTCTGTAAATTCTTTTTTCTTTGTTTTCCTCTTTTGGAAGTTCTTGGATCTTGTATGAAAAACTTCACCAAGTTACATATGGCTTTGTGCTTTATATTTGCTGTATTTAGATATTTTTGGTCATCACTTTGCAGTTTGGTACAAGTGCTTTTGGGGCATCTGCTCATTATGTTAGGAGGTTCTCTCCAAGATCTCATGGACGGGTTGCTGGTAGAATTGGAAGGTATTTTTACAAGGACTTCATGTTTTTTGGAAGCTCATGACATTATGATCCTCTTGATTTGTTATTTATTACATAAATGTTAGGTGTTGATGGTCTTTGTTATGTGATCATTATGTATGGACAAAATTCTCTCGTGATTCATTCCTATTTAGTGGTATATCTATTCCTGAATTTGGATGACCTTACATTAGTAGGATCATGGCTTGGATTGTTGTTGTTGTTTTATGATTGTCCTAAAAGAAACCATTATCCACCTCTTTTATTGTTTCCCTATCTATCAGTGGTGTAACTTACCGTTTCAATTAGGTTTCTGTGATTTATATGGTTTTCATTTGTTATAGTAGTCTTACATTGGTAAAAGTAGAGAACTCTCCGCTCCTAACTAAAGTAGAGAGTTATGTTAAAAAAGTTAATTTTTCTCACTTGAAATGCTGATGGATCTTTTAGATTCATAACTTGTGTATTTAGTGAATTTTGTTCATGTCTGGTGAGTTTTATCACATAATTAGTTCAATTTTTGTAGTACTGACCTGGAGTTTGAAATTGGAGGAGGAAGAAAAATTTCTGAATTCAGCTCTGTTCGAATGCTCTACACACTAGGAATTCAGGTTTATACTTTTTCTGGAAGCTCTGCATTCCCCAGCGATTTGTTACTTTTGTCATGACTTTGTGCAGTACTACAGTAGCAATATTGTTCTTCTGCAATTTTTTGTCTTGTTATTTACACTGCAAGTGGGTAAACTTTTAAACGGTCAATCAATACCTGTAGAAGTATTACCATCTTTTGCATTTATTTACTAATGCAGGGAATCTCCTGGAGATTTGAACTACATCGAGGGGGACAAAAGTTGATAGTTCCTGTAAGTTCAACTTTCGTAATTTTTTTTCCTTACAAAAAGTTTTTATTCATACTCTAGACATTATCACTCTATGCATTATTGTTGCAGTAAATCCAATGTGATCCTGATAATTATTGAATAAGTTTTATACGTGCATGAATCAGCATGATCATGCATTTTCTTCAGAGCATTCACTGCTTACTTACAAAGCCCTTCTTTTGAAGTGCATCATATGATACTTCAGTTACAGTATCCTTCTTGGCTTTCACCTTATTATCAATTGATTTAACAATATTTGACATATTATTCAATGCATCACATTATTTTTCTTTTTGCTAGGTGAGTTTTTTGTTGCCTTCTCTATTGCACATGTTAATCAGTTAATCATGCTGATCCGGCTGTATATACATGCACAGGTCTTGCTTGCCACAGGGTTTGATCCATTTATTGCAGTTGGAGCATTTATGATTCCATCCTCACTTTATTTCCTCCTTAAGGTTTCTCCCCGACTTAATGCATCCCTCTAGGTTCTTTTAACAGCATCAAGTTCTTATACCTTTTTGTTAGGGCTAAGTTATGCTATGCTTATCTTCACTTGGAATTTGGTACATGGTTTTCAATGAACCATACAACCTTTATCATGAGTTTTAGTTTTTTTGTTATTTAGATTGCAATTAATCTTCAATTGAGAAATTGATTGAACCCAGATATGAATTTGAATTGTTCATTTGTTTGTGGATTTTATGGTTTATACTGTTGGTGTTAATTAGGATTATCATTTCTTGATAACATGGAAATAGTCCAAAATCAAAATGTGTCTTTTCACACCATGTAACCTCTATTTGTAAAGGTTTAGTAATATTCAATGTGATAAATCTTTTACTTTCATTCTTTATCTCAACATGGTGTCAAAAAACATGATATCAAAGCTGAATATTGGCTTCCAAGGCATCAGCCTGCACACATTCACTTGTTCCAAAAGGACATTTGTTGGACCTAAATAGACCATAAATGATAGAAAATGTTGGAGACAAATAAGAAATCTCTCCATCTCTATTAATTCCATTTACAACAAATTGGTTTTGAGTTGCATGCATAATTTATAAGGGGGGTTTGTGCATATGGAAAAAGCTTTTTCAAAAAATAGAGAAATTTTTTTCCAGATTTTTAAGGTGTTTGTGCATTAGGAAATTTAGAAATTTTTTTCTTCATTTGCTAGGGTATAAAAGAGAAGTCAATTTTTTTTTCACTTTTGCAAAATTTTTTCCTACACCGCTGACCTCCAACAAGGGCACATCAGTGTGATCATCGTCCTCATTCCAAACTCCTCTGTGGTGAGCCCATTCTCCACCTTGACCTTCCACTTGTTTATTTGCACCATCGCTTTGCACCTCTCCTCGAACCCTAGAATCCTACTCTCTCGGAACGACCACAACCTATTCCCCTTCTCAAAGGAGGAGACAAGGATCCTCGATTTTGTTTGCTTTCAATGATGGACTTGGCTAGGGCATCACATGTAAGGGAAGATCTTTATCCAAATGGTGACATGGAAGCCACAGGTGGCATTGATCACAACTAGAGAAGATGATGGAGAGGGGTAGGTGGTTGGTGGCGTTGGGGAGGTGTCCACCATCAGTGTTTGGCAGGAAGGAAGGGTGACTGGTGAATCTAGAATGGGAGAGGGTGCAGTGGAGGGGAGATGTGCACAAACCCCAAGAAAATGTTTTCTTGGAAATTATTTTTTTAATTTTTCTTAGAAAATGCTTTTCAGATTTGTTGAATTTTCTTGAAAAATATTTTCTAAATGCATAAATAGGCCCTAAGTTGCCTAGGTAAGCTATAGTGTTTAAGCACCCAATTAAATAATTGGTTTTTATTTTTAAGCATATGTTATATATAATTTTCAAATGCCAAAATGTTCTTGATGACATCACTAAGAAATTTTCTTGATGGTGTCAGTTTTTTTATTATTTTTTATTTTAAATTTAAAAATGATTAGATAATTTGTTAATCTATATTATAATCTACCATGTTTTAAATTTTCATATTTATTTGAGTTATATTCATAATTTTATTTTTACTTAAAAGTTAGCAGAAAAGTTTTGAATTTTAAAAATTTTAGATTAAAAATCAATGCTTATTTAATTTAAGTAAATTTTTTATTATATATTTATTTTTTAGAAGGGTAGGATGTATGCCATTAATATACATTAATTAGTATACTTGGGAGAAAGAAAGACAAATTACACCATACATTTATAATTATCTGATTATATAATCTATATGGTTACTTTTTACCTTTCTATGTATTTATTTGGAAAAAATCAAATTGCCCCTAGGAAAATCACCTAGTGTCGCCACTGTGAAATCTCTTTTTTAAATATTAAATAATAATTATCTATAAATTTAGTTATATTATTTCTTAAATAACATCCAGATACATAAATAATCCTAAGATAACATCAAAGTATGAGGTACAATAATACTAATATGTATATTTCATTAATATATAATTATATGTTTCAATGATTATGTATCTTTTGGCAGTAATTTATTAGAAAATTTATAATTAAGTTTTTTGTAAAGAAAAACGTTTAAAGATCTAAAAAAGCATATATCATAGTTAAACACATTTGACAAAAATGTGTTCAATTAAGACATGTTGAGGTGAACAACTAAGATGTAATCAATTCTCACCTTGACACTTTAGGTGTAATCAATTCTAACCATAAGAAATATGGTTAGAAGTTTCCACATTTCCACCAACATTTAAAAAATCAAGAAAGATTAGAGAAATATTGCAATCTGTCTTGAATGTTGAAGAAGTTGATTTATTGAACGATCCGTTGTGTTGGATTGCTATTGGTTCGATGAATCGATTGATCCTATGAAGTTTTCATGTTGAAGATGGATTAATTGATCAATTCACTTATGGGTTTACCATCAAAGTGCCATTGATCATTGACACCTCCACGAAAAGCTTAGTTGTCAACTATTGAGTTATCTGTCAAAGTTGCTTCTCTAAATCTCAACCATGTCGATAGTAGTAACCCATTAGGGTTTGTTTGTTGCTGACGGGGAAGGAAGATAAAGGAGGAAGATAAAGGAGGAAGAAGGGTACAAGTGGGAAAAGAAAAAAAAGAAAAAGAAGAAAAGAAAGAAAGAAAATAAAAAGAAGAAAAGAAAGAAAGAAAATAAAAAGAAGAAAAGAAAGAAAAAGGAAAAAGAAGAAGAGAAAAATAAAAATATTATATAAAAATTATGTTATAAATATTATAATAAGAGTTTGATATTTTTTAAATATTTGTTTAAAATTCATGTTTGCCTATGAATAACATTTTTTATATATCTCTTGTATTCTTATAAACTTTATTTTCTATTTTTTAATTAATTCAAGATTTTGTCAAAACTTAAAAAGATATTAATTATGTTGTAGAAATAAATATTTATAATTTATTTTAAAATACTATAATCCATAAATTTTTTAATTATGGAGATTATGGAAATTCTCTCATATTGTATATAATTTTAGTATTTAATTTTTTTATAATTTTAATTTATTATTTAATAATGTAAAGCATTTTTTGAAAAGTAAAAATATAATTATTTGAGCCTAAGTCATTATTCAAGTTAACACAGTAAAAGACATGAATGACTTCGAAGAGAAATAAATTGAACTCCTTTGTATAATGAATTAGACCATCATCACCTTCTATGAAGAGGATATCTTATCCATGTGTCTGATAATGATTATAATCAATTAGCTAGAGAATATTATACACAATATACTACACATATGTTATGGAGAGATACATCATATGTTGACAATGGCAAATTCATTTTCAAATATATAAAAATTATTCAGGACAACGAGGATATGGACCATATAAATATAACCTATATGATCCCCTAACATTCCACATGGAATTAATTTTTGTATAATTCCATTGTTTTTAAAATTACCTGTCATTGCAAATTGTTTTCATTTATTTGTAGATGATGTAAGAGTAATCATACATACAATTACTATATTTGTATCTAACTCACTTTTTCTGCATGATAATTACATTAACAATTTATCTACATGTTTTTATATGTTTATCATAGCTTGATTTATCTTATTCCTAAGTTTCAAGTTAAAATCTTAAGTTTTTTTGTTATTCCCATAAAAGTAATGCATTTCCATTGTATGATTCTCGATCTTCGATATATTTTCTTTTTTGAAGGATCGATCTTTAATACGATATCTACAATTAAAATGTTGATTTCAACAATGTTGTACATTTTATTCAGGACAACAAGGATATGGACCATATAAATATAACCTATATGACCCCATGACATTCCATGTGGAATTAATTTTTGTATAATTCCATTGTTTTTAAAATCAGCTGTCATTGTAAATTGTTTTCATTTATTTGTAGATGATTCAAGAGTAATCATACATACAATTACAATATTTGTATCTAACTCACTTTTTCTGCATGATAATTACATAAAAAAATTATCTACATGTTTTTATATGTTTATCATAGCTTGTTTTATCTTATTCTTGAGTTTCAAGTTAAAATTTTAAGTTTTTTTGTTACTTCCATAAAATTAATGTATTTCCATTGATATGATTCTCGATCTTCGATACATTTTCTTTTTTTGAAGGATTGACCTTTAATACGATACCGACAATTAAAATGTTGATTTCAACAATGTTGTGCATTTATGCACTCAACCCCTCTTTTTTACTTACAATTTTGCAACATTGAGTAGGTTTAGGCATTTAGCAATCACAGCATTAAACTACTTAATTTTCTTTAGATTGTGTGTTTTTTCCTAAGATTGAAGCTTCAGGACCAGTTACATTGTCTCCATATATTCTTCATTCCTTATTACAAGTCTTGGCTTAAGAATATAAATTTGGAAAAGCAGCAGAAGTAGAGATTCTCCAGTCCCTTTGTCCTTAGGAAACTAATTAGGCTTTCCAAGGCAAAAACAACAAAAAAAGCTCTAAAACAAAAGTTGAAGTATAAGTGAAAAGCAGAGCCAAAAAAAGATTGAAGTATCTGAAATAAGAAAAAATGTTATGTAAATTTTAAATTGCTCTAATTGGCATACAAAACCAACAAATGAACAACCTATAAAACAGAGGATCCATTTCAAAATCCCACAAAGGATCCAAATAATAGAATATATGGCTGGGTGTGCATCCACCCAATACCGAATTTCTCATTTGTTTATAAATGCTTGTCATTACACCTAGTGCTTCTTTGTTATCTTGCTGTTGTTATGATGGTTAAATGGTATGAAGTTTATTTTGTTAATTTATGTCAAGAATTCTTTACTCACTTTCTTTTGTAACATTTTTTCAGAAATTTGTTTTCAAACCTTATTATGTTAGGCGAGAGAAGGAAAAAGAACGGGCAAAGTGGACAGAATCCTCAGCAAAGGTATATTAGGGAACATGTGATTTCTGTGTACATTTTGTTGGTGGTTGGTCTCCCATATTGGTATTTTTGTATGCAAAAAATTTAAACTTGTATATGATTGGACCATTCTTGGATCTTACATTAGCAGGAGTCATTTGCATTGGAATTGACATTATTGTAACCTTAGTGTTGCCAGTATCATATTGTCACTGGAGTCATATTAGTCTTGTGCTACTTGCTAGGTTATTGGATATCTTTTTTGGTGGGATATCTGGTAAAACCAATATATGTGCTCCTTTTGGTCATTGGTGAACAATACCTAGTTACTAATCTTACCTTGGTGTGGAGAAATAAGAAGATAGGTGGAAAGTTGGATCTATATCATTCATAACATGGGACTTCTATTTATTGATGTTACATAATACATACAAAAGAACTCTAACTAATATAAGACTAAACTCATACATACATTAAGAAACACTAATATATACTTCAATGCTTCTTCTCATGTTTAAGCATTCAACTTGTTACAAGTTTAAATGACATAAAACCAACGTACTTAAAAACTTAAAACATAAACACTCTTTTTTTCCCTCCTATGTAAGACATACTAGTGGGAAAGGTTGTTTGCACGGGACAAGGCGACAGAAGAGGTTGTTTGTGTTTGAGAGGCAAAAGGAGTTGCCTACAGATCGCAGCACTAGAGGGAGTTGCCTGTGTAAGTCACTTTGTCAGAGAGGGGCTATGGAAAATGCAGTGACATAGGAGACTTTTCTAATGGTGATGCATGGCAGAAGATGATTGGTGTTGGTGGTGGTGGCAGCACTTAGAATAATGAGAGTGGCTGAAAGGAAGGAGGGGAAAGGAAAAAGATTCATGGATGGAAGAGATAGGGAAGTCTCGTGATAGTTACAGATGGAAGAGAGAAGGATTAGAGGGAAGTGGAAGTGAAGATTGCCATGATTGGGAGGAGGTGACGACTAGGGTTCTCCTCCTCACCTAGGGTTTCTCTATTTTAGACTTTCAAAACCTAACCTTTGATGCCATGTGAAGAATAAAAGAAATGAAGAGATTGTATTACTAAGATAACATGAAACCTCTATTTATAGATGGTACATATTACATATAAAAGAATTCTAACTAATATAGGACTAAACCTACACATACACTAAGAAACCCAATGCATACTTCAACACTCCTCCTCAAGTTGGAACATCTAACTTGTTACAAGTTTAAAGGATATAAAAACAACATACTTAAAAACTTCAAATTTAAACACTCCCCTTTGATATCATCTGAAGACTAAGAAAATGAAGAGATTGTGTTACTAAGATAACATGAGACATCTATTTATCGAGGTTATACAATACATACAAAATAACTCTAACCAATATAGGACCAAACCCACACATACACTAAGAAACCCTAATACATACTTCAATACATGGTGTCAAAGTTGTTGCCTCCTGGAACCCTAGTCTGGTTCCGTTCATCATACTTGTTCGTTGTGGATAACACCCTTGTGGAAGTCCATTTAAATTCTTCCTAGTTCCTTTTAATGCCTTATAGGAGAGTTCTTTGTCTTTTGCAGGTTCTTTACCTTCTTGACATCAATAGAAGCATTTGACTATGTGGTTGTGTAGGAAGCTCCTCCTACTAATGTGTCAAAAAGAAAATGAATTGGACAAGAATCGTATGGTAGGAAGAAAATAAATATAAAAGAAAATGATTAAATAATATTAACATAGATGCTATCTAAAATGCAAAACAAAAACGGAAACCCTGTGCCAATTCTCCTTTCACTCAAATAAATGTAAAAGGAGATAGTGGAATGGAAAATATGCTTCAAAGGTTCAAACAACATAGCCTAGAGAGACATTGTGTTGGAGTGTTGTTTCAATGTAATGATTGGATGAATGAGAGGACCTTGGTAAAGAAAATAAAATGAGCCCAAATAGTCAAGGGCACCTTGGGTTTCCTTTTATAGCGAAAGGGAGGGGCCTAGCATTGCCTTCTTTAGAAATGATTTTTGGATCGAGTATAATAGCCACTAGATGGTTGTCACACCTGTTATGAGTGGTAAACATCATACAATTTAACACTTTTATATAGCTGTCATACAAAAGTTTAAGTGAGAAGAAACATGTGTTGGATTCCAGCACTCGTATGATAGATTTAGGACGTCCATCATATACTAGTAAGCTTGAATTATCATAGGATTGTAGATTAAGAAGTGAAGAATATGTTATTGGATTTTTTATATTCAAAGGTTATTTGATTACTCTACCATGTTATCTTTGCAAGGTTGCTACAAGACAAGATAGAACATTACAACATTACAATCATCATAATATATGACATCATACATTAGAGATATTTGAATACCACGAAATTTTATAAGATTGTAGATTAGGAGTTGATAAACATGTCTGCAAAATTTTAGTAGATTTGAGGTGTGTATGTGTATATGCGTGAAGTATAGATTAACAAGTTAATTAAACTATTTAACATAATTTTTAAAATAAAGAAGATTCTAGATAAATGGTGAAAATATTATTTAATTTACCTCTCTCGACATGACCATCAAACATTATTCAAATTGAGTTGTCATTTTGGCACAACCTATTGACATTTTTTCCCTAAAAAAAGATCACTTTTAGAGAAGCATCTCCATTCATTACTATCCATCTTATTACTCCTTTCTCAATAAAATCTTTATAATTGGTTTTTTCAAGCTACACTTCCTTGCAAATTACCAGGCCTAGTCCCCACATTGCACATTTGATGTAACCATAGGAACTCAAGAGGGGATTCATAAAAGGATTTCAAACTAGTAAAGAACTTTCAACATCTATATTAAGCATAAACCTTGCTGTCATTGATGAAAGTTCCCACAACCTCTGTTGACTTTCTTGCCTTCCATTTCTATCTTAAGACAAATAAAAATTCCTAATGATCTCACCTAAGATTGAACTTCTCACACTTTTGAAGAGGAGTTGTCCTTGAACATCCAACAAACCTTAGGATCATTGAAGGATTATAGGATAAACCTTTTCAAGGGACTAGAAGATCATGATGAGGACTAAAGCTCTATAGGATAGACCTTTTCATTGCAAATATTGCCTCTCTTCTATTAAGGCTGGTACCATCTCTGCTTCCATTTTCTCAAGTGATAATACCTAATTCATTTTCTCTACAAAGTTTTAAAGCAGAGATTTCACCATAATCAGCACCACCATTCTTTTTATTGAACCCAAAGGCCCCAACTCCAAATTAATAGGATCCCTCTTATAACTCCTTGTTTTGAAAAGGATGTGGAGAATCCATAGTTTGGATTTTGTTAATTACCTCATTTGCAATTCACTCGCAAATATGTTCTCTCCTTTCCTCATTAAAGTCCTTCTAACAAAACCTTTGAATGCTTTCCTATTTGATGTGGGACACTTGATCCCTAGTCAAACAAAGAACCTAAATTCTTTCATTCTTGCCTTGAGTCAACTAGCACTGCGAACTTTATGGTTTTGGCCCTAGAATTAAACATTACCTCTATCTCTCCTTATTTTCCATATTTAGATCCCATTTTGGGACCATTCCTTTTAATGCCAATTGGTCTCTTCTAGTGGGTACTCCATCCTAGTCTTTTCATCATTTACCATTGTAAGATCTCCAATTCCCATTAAGCTAGATTTATACTTACCTTCAAGGAGCACCTAGTGTGCAAAGAGAAAAGATATACAATTTGTCATTTAGATTGCAAACATGGCTATAGTGCTCCACCTCTACATTTAATCCTTCATTTGCTAGGTTAGTTCTTGCATCTTAATGAATCTCTAAACTGTACCACTCGACCATCAAAGTCAAGACCAATGTAAGCATTGATTTGCCTTCTACTGTCTCCCCACCTCATGCCTACGGTAGATATTAAAGGAAAGGTTGATATAGTCACACATGCAGGTTTCCCTATATGGCTATTTCGTGATCTTTTTTGGATTTGCATGATTTTTTTTTCCTTTCATTATCTTCTCACTTGGGATGATAAAATTCCACGACACCTCTTGCTCATCCATTTAGCCCACTTGTCCAATTGCTAGGAACCCTTTCTCATTATCATCTACTATCCTTGTTTTTTTCTTGTTTTTTGCATGCATGGAGATTTTTGGACTTACCAAATGGAAGGTATCCCTCTAGAGTCAAGAGTTGTGTGAATATTTGTGCACTCGACTTTGGTTGCTAATGGACTGGGTAGAGAGTTCCCTATGGTTGGATCAGTAGTTGAATACGAATCCTTTATGAAGACTTGTACCATTCTTCCTAGTGGACCCTAGCATTAGGAATAATTGGCTGGTGATCCCTAGGTTGTGGCACACTCATTCATTAGCTCATTGCACCTTTGCCCACCTTTTGTGACCAATTGATGCCTCACTAGGACATGTACCTCTACAGCGGAGGGTTACACATTCATAATATAGCATTTAGACTCAAGGAAATTCTCAAGCTCCTAATGTACAAAACAAAATGTTATAAGTTTGATATGCTGATGGAAATGAAATTTTATTTAAAGAGAAGCTGTGAAATCATTATTAGCTTGATCCTTATCCCTTGCTGATCCTTCTTGGTTGTTGGCAAAGGGGATTGAACTATGAGCTAAATCCTGCTCATGAAAATGCAAGATACCAGTATGGAAAATTCTTCTGTGGAAGTCCATAAAGGCAGGAAGGCAAAAGACGGCCATAGTATATGGATGCTAGTGTTGTTATTAAATTCCTCAAACCTGGCATGATGCACTTTCTTTGTTAATTCCATCGGCTGATTGGTTAATCTACAATAGCCTTTAATAGGAACGTGGACTTTTGATAAAGTGAAAGGATCTGATACCTATTGTAACTTTGTTAGCATCTTGACCTCATTTTAGTGATGGTTCTGAACTATTTTTAACATGATACTCCATTAACTGCTGGTTGTCTACCAGTTGTTGCACCTGACCAAGTATGGTGGAACAATAAACAATTCTTATTTGTTGATTTCGTTCAATGTGAATCTTTCAGTTGTTTATCAATTTGATGTGGTGGTAGGCTCATAGCCAACCAACAAATTGCAACTTCTTTATCGGTGTTCTTTTTGCACATGCAGGTTCAAGAGGCAAGGATAGCTGCTGAAAAGGCACAACAGCTGTTACAAAATGTTTCAAATAGGAAGAGAAATAGACAAATGGAATTAAATGGATTGATTGTTACAAGGGCAGTTTATGGCAGCTGCAAAGTGTTAAAGGGAGGGTCTGAGCTTGGAGAACCTAATGGGGAAGTTACCTCACAAGTAACAGATGTGACTATACCTTTGAACTTTTTGGTGGATGATCTTGGGAAACTTAAGGTACTGCCTTAGTAGTTGCCTTTTAATATTATTAGTACTACATGATCTTAAGTTATAACTTTAGTAATTGCCTTTTAAGATTACGAATATTACATGATCTTAAGTAATAAGTATATAGATATTGCATGATATCCCTGGATTGGTTTAATGTTGTTGGTTATCTCAATAAGTAACAAAAAATACTCATGATAATAAAAGGTGGGAATGACCTGCTCAAAAGTGGCAATAAAATTTAGTACAAACTTGAATTGTAAAAGAAGCCTTTATTACTAATGGAACTTTACCTTTGAACTTTACATGAATTAGATGGGTCAACCTTGGTGCATTTTGGGCGATTTTAATTTGATTACATCACCTAAGTGATTGGATTGCAACACTCTCTTAGGAAATTAGGAGTTTTGCTGGATAGATTAAATCATTCAGTCTGATTGATATGTCTATAACAAATTACTCTTATACCTGATCCAACTTGCTTGCCTCTCATTTGGACAGTGCTCTTAGTGATGGAGAGTGGGAGACCTTGCATCCCATGGTGCTTGTGGAAGGGCTTGTGTGAGCTCGTTTGGATCATGTGCCTCTGATGTCCAACACTGGAAGTCATTTTGGGAAAGTACTTTTTGTATGGAGTTGACCTGGCTCAAGGAGTCCTGTGCCTGGGTCCACATACACTGGTAGAGTAGCTTGGTGGTGTCTTGTCAGTCAATAGATTTGCTAGGACTATGATATAAGTGATTTTTGACCATTGAGTTTCATGAATACTAGCATAAAGATCATATGTGAAAAATTTAACTAATAGGCTTCTGAAAGTAGAAAGCTAGTTCACCCAGCACAGACAACATTTATTAAAGGTAGACGTATCTTGTGGATGGCTTTGTGGCAGTCAGGGAATCTATTTCCTTTTACACTTCCGTTAAGAATCTGGGTTTGGTATTGAAAGTGGACTTCAAAAGGGCTTTTTTAATGACATTGATTAGAATTTTCTCATTGGTGGCTCAAGATATGTATGGGTTCCTTGATAAATGGAAAGGCTAGCTGGCTAACACTTTCCATTCAGCTATAGGGACAGTGCTAATTATGGAAGATCTAGAGGACTTTTTCCTTTTGGCAAAGAGTGAGACTAGGGGTCTCCTTTCATCCTTGTTTTTCAACCTGGTTTTTATCATTTTAACTTTTATGTTCTATAGTGCTGTCAGTGGGGGATGGTTTAAGTGGTGGTTTGTCGGAGAGTTTCAATGCCCAATTTCTATGCTGTAGTACATATAGATTGTTAGCATTGTATAGTTTATTAGGTGTATCATGTGGCTTAGTACTATATGGGAATTTTTGTAATTGTCCATCTTGTAACCTTATATATATACAGAGGTACTGTACAAGGTTAAGGAATAACAATACATTTTTACGTTAAATCACATGGTATCAAAGTCAAACCTCTCCAGAACCCCATGTCCACTCGTCTGAACCCTTTCACCATCAGAACATCCTGCCAGCACACCTTCTGCTGCAGCCAGAACTACTTGTCGCCATCCTCCTTTGTTGGGCTCACCACAGGTGTTTCCCAGGCTTCTAGCTTGGCCCGAATCATTCCAGGCCTGCCACATGGCCGTTTGGCCTCTCTTTATGGGCCACCTAGTTCTTGTAGCTGTTGTAGGGCTAGTGGCTGGCAAGACATGCTGTTTGTCCTTTTCCTCTGAACAACCAATGTATTAGGTCGGGAAACCAGGTTTTACAGCAAAATTGAGGGCTGAGCACGGCTCTCCTACTGTATTTATATCCTTGGACTTTCCAAAGCTACATCCGATGCTTTGTCTCTACTATCTACTATCCAGAACACTGTTACTCTTTGGTTGCTACTGTTTTTGTTGATTTTAGACCTGTGTTTCCGGATTCTGCTGTTTGTGACTAAATCGCTAACTCATGGTATTGATCCTATCTACACTAGTGGTAGTGGTTGAAGTTGCTAGAACATCCAACGGAACTGGCTGGAGGGCTGCAATGGCAGAATGGCTGACAACGGGGAAGCCCTTGCTGTGGCTGACAGCATCTGGTGGAAAGTTTGGTGGTCTCTTTTATGGGTGAAAGGGTGGAAGATGGTGGTGGAGGTGAAGAAGAGAGATTAGGCTTTCTTTCTTCTCCTTAGGCATGCTCTGATATCAAGGTAGAGGAGAGATAAATATGGGAGATGATCTTATTCATTGGGATTATTTCCCTATAAATAGTGGTTATAAAGAGGATTTGGTAGCACAAATTTTCAATATGGGACTATTATTACCATTATTAAATAATATCTATTGCTCTCCTAGGTGAGGAGCAGCTGCTAACACTTAGCCTTAAATTTATAAGGATATATATAGGTATGGCACATTTAATGCTTATGTTGCTCAATTTGGATTTGTTATATTGTTCTTACCATGAAATTCTTGTTTGATTTGTGGGACAGCTTCATGAGGGCATAAAGAAATCTGGCATAATGGGCTTCTATGATCCTTGTCCTGGTGACCCTAAGCTGTTGCTAGTTGATTACACTTACAATGGTCTGAGTTACGAGGTATGAAGCAATGCCCTTTCAAGAATTGACACTATAATTGGTGCTGGACGTTAACTTATTTGCTCTGGAATGTTCTGTGTAGGTAGCTGTTGATGACTATGAACAGTTATTAATACCTCTGGACATAGACCGAATTTGACCTTGTTTGAAGTAACATCTCTGCTATGTTGCATGACATGTGTGCAGTCGCCTTCCATTCAATATATACTTTAGAGAATGTTGACAACCACAGTTTACAACCAAGTTGTAAACAGTTTAAACAATAAATTGTTTTGTTTTGCTTTGTTGCTCTGGTCCGAAGGGGTGTACATGTTTGAGAAAAGGAAGCTGTTAGCCGATTCTTTTCACTACAAGGCCTTCACTTGAGACAGGTTTCCATGCAGAAGCATATGTGATTTCCCATCAGCATCTGGAAAACTTCCAACTACTTCGTTTCTCTTGTATCTTTTGTTTTATGGAAGAAGAATATAGTGTTTCCACTGGAAGGCATCTTGTCTCATAATGGTTGTTGGTATTGAAAACAGACTTACTTAGCCGGCACATTGCCTTGTAATTGAATCATGTTTTATACCATCGGATTTTGAATTTTTTCCGTTTATGGCTGCCTGTCTTTCTGGTTTCTGTACCAGTAGATGTTTATAATCTATTGCAGAATATTGACGACACTCTTTACTACAGTCTACAGGCATCAACCTAGTGTAAGAAGCTTGCATTTCTCAAGGTGGATTCCTTGCCTATCGAGCTTGTAGTGACTGTAATCCTGTTCATGAGGGTTTGCTGATATTGCAGCTTCTCATTGCCCGGTAATTCAACAACTGGGGAAATCTTCAGGGAGGGAGTTAAGCTATAAATATCAGCAATTTTTTGAAGTATATCAAGATCAAGGCACCATGCCAAGGGAGAATGGTTTCTCAAGGTGA
Organism: Amphibolis antarctica; assembly: GCA_024699675.1. Lineage (NCBI taxonomy): Eukaryota > Viridiplantae > Streptophyta > Magnoliopsida > Alismatales > Cymodoceaceae > Amphibolis > Amphibolis antarctica. The sequence goes on along the minus strand of JAMKPZ010006365.1, from coordinate 1,067 downwards.
AGCATCCTCACCAAGCAATTAAGGTTCAAAATTTTAATCCCTTGCTTCCAATTTCTCTGTTATCATAATTGAAGGTATAGAATGGTAATAAGTTGATTTTCAGTTGATGACAATGTGGAATCCCCCTTCCAGAACCAATCTAGTGGTGTTTATTATACAGATAGAGGTTGCTTTTACTGTAGATGCTCATAGTTTTCTTTTTTTATGGTTATAAGCCTTTTAAAATGACACGTTCGATTTGATTTTAGTATGTTGTTTCGTGATTTTTAGGGGGGGATTTGTGTCTTTTGAAATTTGATGAAAAGGAAAGTGATTTCAGGAGAGCAGAAAATTTTGAGGTTAGTGTTAGATGGAAATTGGGATATGGACTTTCTTGATTTTCGTCTGAATAATATAAAAGGAAATTGCTTTTCCCTTTTCTAACCTCCCCCCTCGGAAATGAACTTTCCGTCCTGGTGCGAACTCCCTTTCAATGATCTTTTCATCCCTGACGTGCTCCCTCATCCCACATTCTCCCTCACCTCCAGCTTCCTCCTGCCCTTCGCATTCTCTCGTTGTCACCATCACACCTTTGTCTACTCCCTCCTCCTAATTGCTTGCCACTTGCCCTTGTAGCTGGAGGACAAACCCTAGGACCTCCCAAGACTCTTCTAACTCACTGTCACAAGAGGGATGTAGGGAGGAGGTAGGGATGGATGTTCCACAAGAAAGGGTCATAGATGTGCAAGAGGTGTAATGGAGCCTACATTTTTAGGTGGTGTTGCATGAGTGTAGTGGCTAATGCAAGTGATTAAGGCTTGTTTGTGTATGTTGGAAAGTTAAGAAATAAAAATGAAAACAGAAAGTCCAGATGAAAATTGAAATAAAAGGTCAGAAAAAAGGGTGTTTTTGCATGTTAGAAGAGATCGACGGAGTTGTGTGAATAGGTTGCGTGATGGAGGAAGATGTGAAAGAAGGGAGAAGACCACAGAAGGGGAGAATGTCATGGGCAATGGTCGCAAGGGAATCCTTAGAACGGCAAAAAGTGTCTTTCGAAGGTGGGGGGGGGGGGGGGGGGGGGGGGGGGG
>JAMKPZ010006364.1:0-23238 GCA_024699675.1 Amphibolis antarctica | reverse complement strand
GTTACCCTTTCAACAATGGAGGCTGAACTGGTAGCTATAACAGAAGCAGCAAAGGAGCAAATTTGGCTCAAGAGTTTTCTTGAAGAATTAAAGATAAAGGCTAGTGGGAGTATTCTAAATAGTGATAGTCAGAGTGCTCTTTACTCAGCAAGAAATCCAAACTACAAGAGCAGAACCAAGCATTTCAGAATTAAGTATCATTTCATCAAAGAATTGATTGAAGAGGGAAATCTGACACTTCAAAAGATAGCAGGAAGCATGAATCCAGCAGACATGTTCACAAAAACTGTCAGCATACAAAAACTAAGGCTATGCATGGCCTTAGTCGGCCTCCAAGTCACTTGAAAAAATGGAGCAGTGGCGTGGTGGCAAGGTTACAAGGTTGATGAGCGAGCATACGTCTGTAACAGTCTCCAAGTGGGAGATTGTTAGAGTTACTCTGGTGTGGAGACTGTTTAAGTCTTCAGCGTATGTATCATTTTGGGCCTATTGGGCCTAATAGCTTTGGGGTAATTTGTGCCCTAATGATGCACTATATATATGTGCTGTAACCTTGTAACTGAGAGTGTGAAAACTAGTGGAACCACCAGAAGACGCCCGTGGAGTAGGCTTAGGTTGAACCACGTAAAACCTTGTGTTGTGCTTGCTTCTCCTTCTCTTCTACCTCCTTCCCTAGTATCGAATCCAACCTTCTTTTTTGATTTAATCCCATCAATTAGTAGTGATAAGAGAGACAAATTGGATTCAAAGGCACAAAAGGGTTATCTCATAGGCTATGGGCAAGATTATTTTGGCTATAGATTCTAGATTGAAGAAACCAAGAAAATAATCAGGGCCAAAGATGTCATCATTGATGAATCTAAGATGTACAAGCACAGAAACAATGCAGAAGTAGATGGGAAGACCAGGAGAAAGAAGCTAAAGCTGCTAGTGACATCAATATAGATGTGGAAGTTACTAAAGGCATCAGTTTGGATGCAAAAATTGCTAAGGAGATCTAAAGAGAGGCTGAAGAAGAAGAAAATCAACTTTCAAAAGGAATACAACAAGAGGAGTAAGTGGTCACTCCTCAACTTAGGAGATCATCTAGAGTCTCTAGACCTCCAGAAATATTTGTGCTATCATTCAACTATCTACTGTTGATAGATGATGGTAAACCAAGGACTTACTTTGAAGCTGTTTGGGCAAGTGATGCAAAACAGTGGGAGTTAGCCATGAAGGAGGAAATGAAATCCCTGGAGATGAATAAAACCTAGAAGCTAACTCCATTACCAAAGGGAAAGAAATCCTTAGGGAACAAGCAGGTGTTCAGATTAAAGGAAAAGTCATATGGTAGGAAGAAATACAAAGCCAGACTAGTTGTAAAAAGCTTTCAGCAAATCTAGGACATAGACTACACTAAAGTGTTCTCACTTGTGGTAAAAATGACCATTATCAGAATTGTCCAAAGTACAATAGCTTCTGAGTATTTGTTTCTATGACAAATGGATGTGAAGACTTCTTTTCTTCATGGAGACATAGAAGAAGAGATTTACATGCAGCAGCCTGAAGGATTCACAATATTTGGTAAAAAAGAAAATATGGTTTGCAAGTTGCAGAATAGTTTGTATGGCTTGAGGTAAGCACTAAGACAGTGATACAGAAAATTTGACAACTTCATATGTACTATAGGCTTCAAGAGGTGTGATATAGATCACTGCTACTATATAAAGCAATTTGATAATTGTTGTGTCATTCTACTGATTTATGTGGATGACATGTTGATTGCTAGTTCAAGTCTTGAATAGGTGAAGCAATTAAAGAGACTATTGTCAAAGGAGTTTGACATGAAAGACTTTGGAGAGGCCAAATAAATCCTTGGAATGAGGATCATCCGGGATAGAGCTTCAAGAACACTGAGATTGAATCAGGAGAAGTACTTGAAGAAAGTACTTAGAAGATTTAATATTTCAGATTAGAGGAAGACAAATTTGCCTCTGGGTGCCCAGTTCAAGCTATCCAAGAAACAATCACCTAAAATTGAAGAAGAAAGGACTGAGATGTCCAAAACTCCATATGCCTTAACAATAGGAAGTTTAATGTATGTCATGATATGTACTAGGCCAGACATCGCCCATGTAGTGAGAGTTGTTAGCAAGTACATGGCATATCCAGGGGCTAAACAATGGAATGCAATGAAGTGGATACTCAAATACCTTAAAAATTCCTCAAAAGTTGACTTGTGCTACAGAAAGGGATCGACTGAGTTAGTAGGGTATTGTGATTCAGATTTGGGAGGAGACATGGACAAGTTTAAGAGCACCTCAGGTTATGTGTTCAACATGGGAGGTACTGCAATAAGCTAGAGGTCCAAGTTGCAAAGTATTGTTGCTTTCTCAACTACTGAAGTAGAGTATGTGATAGTTGCTGAAGTACCAAAGGAGAGAATTTAGTTGAAAAATATTTTAACTGAATTAGGCCATAAACAAGATTGCAATATACTTTACTGTGACAGCCAAAGTGTAATTTATTTGATAGAAAATCCTAAGTTTCACTCAAGATCCAAGCACATGAGGATGAGATTCTACTTCATCAGAAAACAAATTGAAGAAGGTAGTTTAAATCTCCAAAAGGTGAAAGGAGCTGAGAATGTAGCAAATATGTTCACCAAGGTAATGAGTATTTAGAAGCTAAGGCTGTGCAAGGCCTTAATTGGTCTCCAAGGTGATTGACAAAGGAGACAGTGTGCTGGTGCTACAGCTGTTACTAGGGAATCCTACATAATCGAGCCATTGGAGGACTGTCAGGTGAAGTTCTTGAGAAAAACTCCAAGTGGGAGATTGTTAGAGCTGAACTAGAGACCTGTGTGGAGTTGGTCTAAAGTGAGTCTCAGGAGAAACCCAGCTGAAGGCTGGGTTGAACTGTATTGTCATTAGGTTGACACCAGACTAGACGCAGGAGGCGTCGCATTCAGGCTAGCTTGGACGTAGGAGGCATCATGTTTATGTAGACCAGGGTTTAGGCCAGTCTCGACGTAGGAGGTGTCACATTTGGACTAGACTAGTCACAGGAGACGTCCAATTTATGACAATCTGATCGAATGGTCCGTCTCGTTCACACTAAATTGGACAATTTAACTAGGGTTGTAATTTGGGACTATAGCCCTTTAAATAGGCTTGATTGTAACATACATGTATGTAGTGGCACCGTAATAGTGGATTACAGATAGCACCAGCACCCGTGGAGTAAGCAATTGCCAAATCACTTAAAATCCTTGTATTCGACCATTTCTCCTTCTTCCTCCTCACTCGTTCTTCTTTTTCCTCCATCTCTGTCTTCATCAATGAGGTGAGTGTTCATAGAGAGACCTTCCCTATGCTTAAGCTTGCGTGAGGGAAGCTTCTCTCTCATGTTGGATGGAGTATTTACTCAATTTTCTCAATAGGATGCACACCACAACATTCTTCTAGCAACCCTTTAGAATCTTACGATTGAAGAAACTACAGAACATGTCCCTGAAGCATCCCCTTCTGATTCTTAATTTCTTGTATGGATGTTTTGTTGCAACAATATTTCTTGTTGTTTGTATGACTTGTATGGATGTTTTGCTGTAACAATATTTCTTGTTGCTTATATGACTTGTATGGATATTTCTTGTATGCTTATATGGATATTGTTTTTTTTTTTTTGTATGGATATATATATATTTTTTTTGTATGGATATTGTTTTTTCACTCAAATTGCTCTTAAGTCTTCTTTGAGAATTTTAGGCATCTATTCAGGGGGAGTTTTGATTCCACCTTTTTGCTTATGTCCAAAAGGGGGAGAGCTCAACAGTAATATGACTTGTCTTTTTTATGAAATGTGTAATTTGTCTTATATGTTGAAATAGTTTTGACATCATCAAAAAGGGAAAGATTGTTAAGTATAAAATCTCTCTTTGAGTGTGTTTTGATGATATTCAAACATTTAGTATTGTGTACACAAGTTGTGTGAAGAATTGGAAAAGTCATGAAGGATGCACATCAAAAAGTTGTTAAGTCCTAACGGAAGTTCCACTCGAGATCATTGGAAAATCCATTAGTGTAGGAGAAGTACTACTCCATATCATAGGAAAATCTGTTGGTGTAGAAGAAGGACCACCGGAAGTTCCACTTTATATCATAGGAAAATCTGTTAATGTAGAAGTAACTAAAAATGAAAAGCCAAGGACCAACAGAAGTTCCGCCAAAGACCATAGGAATATCCATTAACACAAGTAATTGCAAATGAAAGAAGCTAAGGACAAAGGGAAGTTCTACCAACGGCAACAGGAAAATCCGTTCAGTCAACTAGTTCATCAAAGAATTTCTATGGAACATCCATGCAAAGGCACCAGATATTCCACCAAATACCACTGGATTTTCCACTCAAGTCACAGGAAAATCCTCCCACTAAGCAATAACACTTAGGCTTAGAAAAACTACACTTAATACACCTTAGACAAAAAAAATTGAAATATGATTCAGATGTCTGAATTTCCCTGTAAGGTAAACTATCATAGAAATTCCTCCCAGGTCAATTTTGGTTAACTGTTTTCAACAAAACGTTATTCTAAATTGATTCCAGAAAAAATCGAAATACAATTTGTTATTTTGAATTTGCTACTGTAAAAATTTGGAATATAATTCGTTATTCCGAGTTGATATCCGATTTGAAAAAAAATAGAGTCATTAGAAAAACATTATAATGATCTGAAAATTGTTATAACGATTTAACCAGGTCAAACTAGCCATTTAATCCTAATTAACCTATAAATAACACTGTGATTAGAGCTCAAAATAACCAAATCTTTTAATACTCAAACACTTGCACTCTAACGCTCACATTGAACAAGTTTTAACATAGATTGACGATTCATTTGATTTCTAAGTATTTTTCTTGTGCTCAAGCTTCTTCCTTATTCTCATTGAAAATATTTACACAAGCACGAATTTGTAGTTGGTTGTTTTGATTTGTATTTGGTTAGTTTGTTGAGTTTCTACTTAAAAACTTAAGTGGATCACAAAGGGGGTGATGCGTGCGAGATCACACACGGGTGATGAATGGCAACGACATAACATGCTTGAGGGGTTGTCACGATTGCGGTCTAATGAGCTTGCATGGAAGATTGAGAGAGTGTGTGTGACGATCGATTGTTGATGGGAAAATGCAAGGGTCTCATGGGCAACAATCAGGTGGAGACCATGAGTGAACACACAATTGGAGATGTGGATGACCACTAACGCATGTGCAATCCTACGAGATCCTCATTGACAAGGGAGGCTTGTGAATGAAGAAGTACTAGGTGGAGACACATGAGTGCAAATAGCGAGTAGCACGTAGGTAAAGAGGACGTGCAACATTCAAGTGGCAATTGTTTGACAACTTGTGTGTAAGTGGACAAACAAATGTAGGAAAGGGTGTTCGTCATTTAAGGACAAAGAAATCACCTACATGCTTGAGAAACCTGGCTTTGATACCACTTCAATGATCTTATACTAACAAGCAACAACAATCAATTACAAAAGGAGAAAGACGATGGTAGAAGGATTGAGGCTTTGTTGAATGGAAGTGAGAGTACTTCTTATTGTCTTTAGGACCTCTGACTTCTACCCAATATATTGAAACAATCCTTTCATATTTGTAATGAGATCAATCAATTCTTTATTGTACCTCTACTTTAATCCGCTTTCCTAATACCAAAATTAATTAAGATATTCAATTGACATAACTTGGCATAAAACTTGTAAAGGTTATAATGAATAAATAGAGTCAAGTGGTAATTACAAAGGAGCTTGGTTTACATTTGTAAAAAGTAGTTTAACCTTTTTTTCAAAAAAAAGTAAAAATGGCATTCACGTGCATAAGAATGTTTTATGTAGAAGTTGGATTTTAATTTAAAATCTAAAAACAAGTCTAGGTTTCCTCCAAAATAATTTATTGATCCAATTATCTGCAACTATTAAAAACTTTTTAACTTTTTCACAATTGAGATAAGCAATTGTTGTAACATCAATGCTAAATCCCTAATCCTCTCTTAATCAAAGAGAGGAAAAGTATAAAAGAAGAAAAGGAAGCCACCCCTAAGTCTATTTGAGGGAAAACTAAGAAAACCTATAAGTGGAGTCTATTTCTCAAATATGTAGATAAGGTAGATCTACAACTCTAAGACTCTATTTAAGAATTCTAGATATGGGTTAGGAAGATATTAGCACTTGATAGTATGAGGTTGGTGTTGAACCTATAAATGTACCTTGTAATTTGATTGATTGTAGTGGATTAGCTTAGGCTCAAGCTAGTATAACTTAGAGGTGGATGTATCCCTAAGCCCTAAACCTTAACATACTTAGTTAGGAAATCACCTAAAAATCTCTATATTCATTGTGGTTTGATTGTGCATATTTTATTTTACATATTTCTTCTACTTGTGATTGACCAAAATTGTTAAAAAGATTAAAATTTGCTATTCACACGCCTCTAGTAGCTGAATTGATCCTTTCAATTAGTATCAAAGGAATATTATTCTTGTTGATCTAACAATCACAAAAAAAAAAGATCACTCAGTTACAAGAGAAACAAGATATTAATAAACCTCCTGTAGACATCCCAATTTTCAAGCTCACTAGGCTTACATGTTCAACACCCTGTGACAACCAATTGGGCCACTAAGGCCTAGTTGTCATTGCACTACATTGGTTTGGGCCTAGAAGGCCCACCATCGCAACAAAGCTCACATGCTGAGGTGGAAGCTCATTTCTTCCCATAAATGGGTTGCACTCTTCTTTGGGCTCATTTGCCTCTCTATTTACTAAATTTGAGTCCAAAGGCCCACTAACAATCTGGATAAGTCTGATAAGTTCACCTCAATTGCTAAGGACATGTGAAAAAATCACGGTTCCGACACATGAATATTGTTTATCATGTCATCACGACTGGCTTTGTAGCTAATTCCCTTAAATCCTCAAAAATCACTTTATCAGTTAATTTTTTAAATCAAATATTTAATCACGTAATTATGTATGGGAATATATAAATTAAATCACTTGATTTAAGTTTTTCTGGAATCCCCAATTAAACTAAGTTAAATTCAATTGACAAGGCAAATTGAAATCAGCTAAGCAAATCTAATTGTCTAATTAGACTTAATTGATTGAACTTATTTGACTGATTGAACCTAGTTGGTTAACCCAATTAATCCCAGGCTACACCTCGACTCAAGCTACTAAGCATTCGGGTCACTCCCAGACTAAACCTGGATTGCACCCGAATCACATCTAATCTTGTCTAGGCTCGAGCCACTCACGTGTCCAGGCTCACTGCACCCAAGTCCAACTAGCTCACCCAACTGACTGAGCCCATACGCACTCGGGTCCGCACACACCACACGCTCATGAGAACCCAATTCAACCAAATGGCCCACATGCCTTGCGAACGCGTTTGAGTGACTCACATCCACACCCACACGCTCATTCACACCAGCAATCTGTGCACCCACACAGGTCAAGTTGCCGCATTCGACTGTGCCTACTTGCATGCACCTGACTAAATTGCTAGCACCTAGGTTCACTTGCACGGTCACTCGCTAGCACACCCAAATTTGCCAACACGCATCTATGAGAAAGGAAGAGATTCAGACTAAAGACGTTTGAAACTTTCGAACCTCAGTTGAAATCTTCCAAGGCTATGAGGAAGGAAGAGATTCAGGCTAAGGAGGTTCAGAAGTTTTGAACCTTAGCTGAAATCTTCTAAGGCTATGAGGAAGGAAGGGATTCAGGCTAAGGAGGTTTGGAAGTTTCGAACCTTAGCTAAAATCTTTCAAGGCTATGAGGAAGGAAGGGATTCAAGCTAAGGAGGTTTGAAAGTTCCGAACCTTAGCTAAAATCTTCTGAGGCTATGAGGAAGGAAGGGATTTAGGCTAAGGAGGTTCAGAAGTTTTAAACCTTAGCTAAAATCTTCTAAGGCTACGAGGAAGGAAGAGATTTAGGCTAAGGGAGTTCGGAAGTTCTGAATCTCAGTTAAAATCTTCCAAGGCTATTGAAAGTGAATACAATCAATCTTAAGAGGTTCAGATAATAAAAGGGTGGATAAACCAGTCGTATAGAGGGTTTAAAGATGATAATCCTTCATTCCCATTCAACATTTAGGGGTTAATAGAATGTCTCTTTCTAGATGAGGTTGAATGATTCTTGGGAGAGGGAAATCAAAATCTAGGGTTTGAGACCCATGAAGTTGTAATAGGTAAAAAAAGGATGGATTAACGTTATAAGATTTTAATTTTTAATATAAGCATCAACTAGAGTAAATGTCAAAAACGAGGAACAAATCCAACAGTAGAATTCAAGATTATTCTGGCTACGTAACCAAAGTGAACACCCAAACAAAGGTTATCTAAAACTTCTAGAGTAGTACATTCAAGGGATCATTCTATGGACTAGCGAGTATATGCAGTTAAAGGCACTAGGGGAAATATTGGTCTAGGTTTTTGGGTAAGAGTGGAAACTTTTCCTTTCGTTGCTGTACACGATGGGGAGAGAGAAAAGAAGATGGGCTAGCTATAAATAGCACTTGCCCTATAAGTTTTCCCCCTTTTCTCCCACTCTTTCAAATTCAACATCGTCTTCTCCATTGGACTTTGGAACGTTCTCTCATAGCCATGGAGAAGAATGGGAGTTCAAGCACGAAGATCCATTCGAAGTGACACCATTTGTAGGGCACTCCTAAGGCAAACCTTCCTCCTGCGCTCGCTAAAGCCGCCACACTGGCTACTCATTCTACCATCAAGATTAGAGAAGCATGGTGAAATCTCCCTTTTGAAATCATTTCAAACCCTACAGAGTTAATGGTGAGGGTAGCCACTCTTGGAAAGTATTTGTTGTCACAGGGAGTTAAAGAATCCAAGGATAGGATGACGATAGTAGGGGGATGGGTCATTGAGCAAAATGAAAAGGTTATGCTCCTCCAAGCCTAGGGGCACAACTTCCATGAGGGTATGAAAAAATGGAGGCAATTGCTAAAATATTGCAGAGGGAAATATGAGGGAAACTCTTATCGAAAGAGAACGAGCTCTTGTTCCGATAGAGAGTGGAACCTCGTGTGAGAATGAGGAGGCGATTCCTTCCTCAAGGGAGGGGAATGAGGAATCTATAGGGATGACCTCCTTCGAGGACAAGAGACCTATCTTGAGGATGTCTGTCCTTACCTTAGAGCCCACCACCCTCCGTCATATTGTAGGCAAGCAAAGGAGGCACCAACCTTCTCCTCCAGCCAAAGCCATCAAGGGGGATCATGAATCACCTCCCCCAAAGGGGAGTGACTTGCCTCAAAAGACAACGAGGGTCACATAGAAAAGGGGTTTGGTTGATCCTCCCACAGAGGATGATTCCTTGGCTCTGTCTGAGATTCTTGGTTTGAGAAGCCTTAGACTTCCCGTCCTAGGCAGTGCAGAGGGAAGCCCTATTCTTGTGGAGGAGGCTGGTAAAGAAGAAGCTTCGTTAGCAAAAGGGAGACGACAAAGTCTCCAGAAGAGAAACCCACCTTTAGCCACGTAGCCAACTTTGGTGAAGAAGAAATCAACGTGAATCAGCTCTCGTCCCCCTTCAACACCTAGTGCCAAAGGGGTGGAAGTAGGTTTGAGCACCATTCTTGTGAGTCCACGAAGGGTGATGAGGTTGGGCTAAAAGAATCGATGAGGTCGAGTTGAAAGAATCGATCAAGTAGAGTTCCCCTCTTCTAGGCGAAGAAGTGAGCACAATCCTAAAGGGGGTCAAAGAACCTCCATCTTTAGCAGACCATGAGGCGAGCCAACTGAGGATGATAAGCATTGACCTTATATTCAAGGATGAGGCAAGCAGGGACAAGTTCTATAATGAATTTAGCAAGGAAAGAGTCTTATATGGGAGGCTAGTGGACTACCGAGACATGGACCAGGTGCGAGTGAGCTTAGAGTTCCAGGGACTTATGTCTTTTGTAGTTGGATTCATTTTTGGAGATATAGTGTCTAACTTGTCAGGTGAATTTTACACCAATCTTTAGGAAGTTGGTGGGATGTTGCATTCCAACATCTAGAGTAGAACATTTTTCTTGGATGCTCCACTATTGCAGGAGGTGCTTGGGCTGAAGTTTGCCAAAGTTAATGTTTTCTCATCTCTAAAGAAGCTTCCCTAGAAGATTGTAGAAATGAGTTATACAATTTGTTTGGACCCCTCTTTCACCAATTGACCATGTAAAGTATATGAACTCCATCCCCTTTGTGCATGGTGGCCTTAATCCTCAACCACAGCATTCTCCCCAAGTACAAGCACCAAGACGAGCTAAGTGGCCCAACTTTTGTATCTATTTACTATATGCTAATTGATATACAGTTGGATTGGGAGGTTGCTTTCACTTTCCAATTGAAGGGGGTGTTGGGCCTTAATCAATATGTTCTAGGGCAAGTTCTCTTTGGGGACCCTCTTCAATAGTTGGCACTTCACCTTTCCATTAGCCTCACAAAAATGAGGACTATTGTGCTTTCTTGTCCTCTCTCATCTATAGACTTTCAAAGGTTTGAGCGGATTGCAACAAAGCGTTAAGGATCTAAGGGCAAAGCACCAACAGATCCACCCCACGTTCAACCCTTAAGCAAAGTAAATGTTTCACTAAGCTCTGCTCTCATTGAGAGGTTGACTTGCAGTATAGAGAAGTTTGCCAAGGTTTTGGAACGCAAAGCCAAAAGATAGGGTGGAAGTGAAGATGGTCATACATCTTCCTCCTTTTGAGTGAGGGAGAATTATATTTGAACTTTAATAGCATGAAGGAGTTTGCTTTCCCTCTTAACTAGACCTTAATTTCTATTTTACCTCCCTATGACTTATTTGCTATGCCTTTACTTAGTTGTTAGATGTGAGATTGGCCTGCTTGGAAAATAGGAGAAACTATATGTTGAAGCCACGTCATTGCATTGAAGAAGGGTAAAGTGCTGGATACTTCCACTCTAGTAAACAAATTAAGTTAATACCTTGGTGCCCATGTGGTTGAAACAATAAAACAGATTGAGATAGGATGATGCAGATCTATTTCCCTTGTGAGGGTATGCGACACAAACAGGAAATTAGGGAGGGGGTTGAACTTGGCAAAATGCCCCTAGTTTAGCCGAGACTTCTAAATGTGAAAGAGCTTATAGGAAATTCAAGCATAGAGTATAAACCTTTGTTATGTATAGAATCCCTCCTTACGTTTGTTTTGATGATGTCAAATATCTAGTCATGAATGTGTATGTTGTATTACAAAAGACATGATGAAGTGATGGCTTAAAGACTTGCTAAAAGATTTGAAGGACTTGAAGACTTGATAAAGTGAATAATTGATAAAGGACATGAAGCCATGAAGGATGAGAATCATGAAGTGATGAAGGCATGAAAGAATGAAGAAAAATCACAAGAGAAGTCATTACACAAAATGTTTGAACATTAGTTTAAGTCGCACACTTAACACTTAAGACTATACCTAATACACTATAAACAGAACAAAAATGGTATAATGAAATTAAAATTTGTTATAATGATTTTGATAGTTTTGAAATTGGACTTTTTAGATCTTCCATAATGTTAACTCCTAACATTATAAACCTTCATAATGTTAACTTCTAAATACTATAGACCTATTTTTCTACCTATGGAAAATTCAAAATATAATTCAGATATCTGATTGGTTATCTAAATTTTCCCGTAAAAGCCAAAATCCATTTTGTTATCCTTCTGATCTTTCCCATGCAAAATTCAAGTATCCATTTTTAGAAAAACGGAATTCCAAATTTCTGCTTTTCACGAATTCGATTTATTGATTTTCAATTGGATTTTTTGATTTTATTTCATCTTTTTAGCTACCTAGAAATGGTATTCTTAAATCAATTTTGGATATCCATTTTGCCTCTAGGGATTTTTGAAACATAGTTCATTATTTCAAATTGACTATCCGATCTGGAAAAAATATAGCTATCAGAAGAACATTATAACGATCTGGAATGTTGAGGCTATAGAGTGTGGAGATGGTCTTCCGCCAGAGAGCAGGAGGAAGTCAGGTCCACAAGCCGACATCCGCATAGCAGGAACCTGGATGCCAAAGTGTTGAGGCTACAGAGAGAAGACGGGCTTCCGCTAGAGAGTGGGAGGAAGTCGAGTTCACAAGCCGGCAGCCGTGTATCAGGGATCCAGTTGTGCAAAGGATCAGGAGCATGTGTGTAGGACCTTAAGTTTACAGTCTTAAGTCTATGACTTAAGTTTACGGTTGTAAGTTTACGGAGCTTAGACTACAAACCTGCATAAAGGTACTAGAAAGTGAGGGCTGAGTGGCAACTGAAGATTAGCAGAATGGGTAGAGTCACACGGTTGGTCAGGCGGAAATCGGGCCAGAAGCTTCGACGGTCGGGTCACTCCAGTGGCAGTCGATTGGAGACCAAGAGTGGCTAGAGATGGCACGTAGGCAGCAACAGGTCCCGACAACCAAATGTGTCTTTGCGACTGCCGGTTGGCAATGAGTTCAAGGGTCCCTTTGTACATTGAATTTAGGATTTTCGCATGTGCCCTATAAATAGGGCTGTAATGTGTGAGAGACTTGTGAGAAAGCCTATTGGTGGCGCAAGAGAAGAAGGTGTGATAGCACAAGAGAACGTTCTTGCAAGAAAGCCTATTGGTGGTGCAAGAGGTGCGTCTGTGTGCAGTGTGTTCTTGTGAGGAAGTTTGTTGGTGGCACAAAGAGCAAGGTAGCACCAGCACCCTATGGAGTATGCAGTTTACCGAACCACGTAAATCCTTGTGTCCTCCTCCTTCTTCCTCCTCCTTCCTTTTCTTCCACCTTTTTGTTTCTTCCATTGCGTCAAATTGTGAGAGAGAGCGAGAGTGTTCTCGCCGGTGAGAAATCCAAGGAGATGTGCTTGTAAAGACGCATATGGGTTGAGGAGCGTCAGGCGACTAGTGATGAGGTCGTAAGGGTATTTTCCCAACAACTAGTATTAGAGCTTCCAGGTCGAGAAGGGAGTGTTGTTGGAGAACACGAAGTAGAAACACAGTTACAGGTGGAGAAGCCGACATCTAGGCAAAGCAAGCTAGTACCTAGTTGAACAGGGAGGAATCCGAAGCAAAGTGCTGCTAGGAGCAGATGGTCGTTAGGAGCAGATGACGTCAACCAGAAAGGGCGGCAACCGGGTGTAGAGAAGCGGTAGCTAGATAGATCAACCCGACATCTGGAAGAAGTTCGTGATGGCATCAAATTTATTTTTAGTAAAATGAATTGGAAAATTAGCTGAACAAATTAATTTAGCATATGCCTCCCTATCTAATATAGGATCATAACTCCATGATGAAAGAATACCACAATGAGTAAAAGAAAGTTTAGTTTGAATTGTTTTATATTCATTATGTCTATTTTCACATGTAGTTATATACCTATTTAAATGACAAATACTACCTGAGCTTTTAGGAGAAGTCAATATTACAGATGTTGCAAAACACCCTCTTTTTTATAGTGACATCATCCATGGTCTTCATCTTTATTTTGAATATGCTCTAGATAGGAGTCCTTCTACGTAACTTTGTTGGTATTGATGAAGATGCTTTCATAGATTGTGATATTTCAGATTGAGAAGGAACTACCAGAGAGCCGAGATCTTGTCCTTCGTTGTGAGCCATTAGCAAAAGTCGAAAAGCAAAATTGACTTGAGAAGTTGAGAATTTGAGATTGAGAAAATTTGTTGGAATGTTAGGTAATGGGTGATAGGGTGAGGACCAACAACACCCATCAACCCATTTTATAGTCGCTCGTTGGAGTTTCTACCGATCACCCATTGGAGTCACCACCCATTGAGCAACAATCACTCATTGAGGAGCAACTTGTTGGAGGAGCAATAGCCTTGACCGTTGGAGAACAATGGGCAGCAGTTGATAGTGCCTATTGGTGGATTTAATCTACTTTTAAACATAGGAATTATAGTAGTATTGTTAGTAGAATTATAAAAAGTAATACTACCAACTTTATTTTTTATAACATATAAATCAAAAAATTTCATAACATTAGAAAAAATATTTTTAGTAGTACAAGGATATGATATGCAATTTACCTAAATTCTATTAATTGTTTTTGTAAAATCCAATTATTATCAATAAAATGAACATTTACAGTAATATAACATTTTTATTTTTACCCTCCCATATATCTAATGTGCATGTAATACAAGCTATAATTGTACCTTTTACATTAAGAATTTAAAGACTAAGTCTGTTAAATACTTCCATAACATCTTTCTGAGCTGTGTTCATAGATACAGACTTATATTGTGGACACAATTGTTTAGTAACATATTCTCTATAAAATTTATTTTTACTAAAATTAATAGGCAAATTAGCTGAACAAATTAATTTAGCATATGCCTCCCTATCTAATTTAGGATAATAATTCCATGATGAAAGGGTACCACTATGAGTAAAAGAAAGTTTAGTTTGAATGCTTTTATCTTAATTATGTCTATTTTCACATGTAGTTATATTCCAATTTAAATGACAAATACTACTTGAGCTTTTGCAGGAAAAGTCAATATTACAGATATTGCAGAAAACCCTCTTTTTTATAATGCCTTCTTCCATTGTCTTCATCTATATTGTGAATTTGCTCTAGATAGGAGTCTTTCTTCGTGATTTTGTTCGTATTGACGAAGATGCACCCATAGATTGTGACACTTCAAGTTGATAGGGAGCAACTGAAGAGTTGAGATCCTGTCCTTTATTGTGAGCCATTTGCAAAAGCCGAAAAGCAAAATTGACTTGAGAAGTTCAGAATTTGAGATTGACAAAATTTGTTGTAATGTTGGGTAATGTGTGATAGGGTGAGGACCAACGAGGCCCATCAACCCATTTTATAGTCAACCATTGGAGTTGCTGCCGATCGCCCGTTGGAGTCACCACCCATTGAGGAGCAATCGCTCGTTGAGGTGCAACATGTTGGACAAGCAATGACCTCGACCGTTGGAGAGTAATGGGCAGCATTTGACTGTGCCTATTGGGGGATTTAATCTACTTTTAAAAATAGGAATTATGACCGTATTGTTAGTAGCATTATGAAAGTAATACTACCAACTTTATTTTTTATACCACATAAATAAAAAATTTCCATAACATTAGAAAAAATATTTTCAAAAGTATGAGGATATGATATGCAATTTATCTAAATTCTGTTAATTTTTTTTGTAAAATCTAATTATTATCTATAAAATGAACAGTTACATTAATAAAACCTTTTTTATTTTTACCCTCCCATATATCTGATGTGCATGTAACACAAGTCATAATTGCACCTATTACATTAATAAGTTCAAGTCTAAGTTTGTCAAATAGTTCAATAACATCTTTCCGAGTTGTGTTCCTAGATACAGACTTATATTGTGGATACAATTGTTTAGTAACATATTCTCTATAAAATTTATTTTTACTAAAATTAATAGGCAAATTAGCTAAACAAATTAATTTAGCATATGACTACCTATCTAATTTAGAATCATAACTCCACGATGAAAGAGCACCATTATGAGAAAAGGAAACTTAAGTTTGAATTGTTTTATCTCTATTACGTCTATTTTCCCATGTAGTTATATACCTATTTAAATGACAGATACTGCTTGAGCTTTTGTAGGAGAAGTCAGCATTATAGATGTTGCAGAACACCTAATTTTTTATAATGCCATCTTCCGTGGTCTTCATCTTGATAGTGAATTTGCTCCAGATACGAGTCTTTCTTCGTGACTTTGTTCGTATTGACGAAGATGCTTCCATAGAGTGTGACACTTCAGGTTGAGAGGGAGCAACCGGAGAGCTGAGATCCTACCTTTTGTTGTGAGCCATTTGCAAAAGCCGAAAAGCAAAATTGACTTGAGATGTTGAGAATTTGAGATTTAGAAAATTTGCTAGAATGTCGGGTAATGGGTGATAGCGTGAAGACCAATGAGGCCCATCAACCCATTTTATAGCCGCCCATTGGAGTTGCCACCGATCGCCCATTGGAGTCACCACCCATTTAGGAGCAATCGCTCTTTGAGGAGCAACCTGTTGGAGCAGCAATGACCTGACTATTGGAGAGCAATGGGTAGCATTTGACAGTGCCTGTTGGTGGATTTAATCTACTTTTAAACATAGGAATTATGACAGTATTGTTAGTAGCATTATCAAAAGTAATACTACTAACTTTATTTTTTATACCATATAAATCAAAAATTTCAATAACACCAAAAAAAATATTTTCAGCAATACGAGGATATGCTATGAAATTTATCTAAATTCTATTAATCTTTTTTGTAAAATCTAACTATTATCAATAAAATGAACAGTTGCAGTAATAGAACCATTTTTATTTTTACTTACCCATGTATCTGACGTGCATATAACACAAGTCATAATTGTATCTATTACATTAATAAGTTCAAGTCTAAGTTTGTCAAATAGTTCAATAACATCTTTCCAAACTGTGTTCCAAGATAGAGACATATTATGGACACAATTGTTTAGTAACATATTTTCTATAAAATTTATTTTTACTAAAATTAATAGGCAAATTAGCAGAACAAATTAATTTAGCATATGCCTACCTATCTAATTTTGAATCGTAACTCCATGATGAAAGAGTACCGTTATGAGAAAAAGAAAGTTTAGTTTGAATTGTTTTATCTTAATTATGTCTATTTTCACATGCTTCCATAGAGTGTGACACTTTAGGTTGAGAGGGAGCAACCAGAGAGCCTAGATCCTGCCTTTTGTTGTGAGCCATTTGCAAAAGCCGAAAAGCAAAATTGACTTGAGATGTTGAGAATTTGAGATTTAGAGAATTTACTAGAATGTTGGGCAATGGGTGATAGGGTGAAGACCAACAAGGCCCATCAACCCATTTTATAGCCACCCGTTGGAGTTGCCACCGATCACCCATTGGAGTCACAACCCATTGAGGAGCAATTGCTCGTTGAGGAGCAATCGCTCGTTGAGGAGCAACCTGTTAGAAGAGTAATGGCCTCGATCGTTGGAGAGCAACGAGTACCATTTGACAATGCCTATTGTGGATTTAATCTACTTTTAAACATAGGAATTACGACAGTATTGTTAATAGCATTATCAAAAGTACTACTACCAACTTTATTTTTTATACTATATAAATCAAAAATTTCAATGACATTAGAAAAAATATTTTCAGCAATATGAGGATATGATATGAAATTTATCTAAATTCTATTAATTTTTTTTGTAAAATCCAATTATTAACAATAAAATGAACAATTACAGTAATAGAACCATTTTTATTTTTACTCTCCCATATATCTGATGTGCAAGTAACTCAAGTCATAATTGTACCTGTTACATTAATAAGTTCAAGTCTAAGTTTGTTAAATACTTCAACAATATCTTTTCGAGCTATTTTCTTAGATATAAACTTATATTGTGCACACAATTTTTAGTAACATGTTCTCTATAAAATTTTTTTTTACTAAAATGAATAGGCAAATTAGCTAAACAAATTAATTTAGCATATGCCTCCCTATCAAATTTAGGATCATAACTCCATGATGAAAGAGTACCAGTATAAGTAAAAGAAAGTTTAGTTTGAATTGTTTTATCTTAATTATATTTATTTTCACATGCAGTTATATACTTATTTCAATGACAAATACTGCTTGAGCTTTTGTAGGAGAAGTCAATATTACAAATGTTGCAGAACACCCTCTCTTTTATAATGCCATCTTCCATGCTCTTCATTTTTATTAAGAATTTGCTCAAGATAGGAGTCTTTCTTCGTGACTTTGTTCGTATTGACGAAGACGTTTCCATAGATTGTCACACTTTACGTTGTGAGGGAGCAACCGGAGAGTCGAGATCCTATCCTTCGTTGTGAGCCTTTAGCAAAAGTCGAAAAGAAAAATTGACTTGAGAAGTTGAGAATTTGAGATTGAGAAAATTTGTTGGAATGTTTGGTAATGGGTGATAGGGTGAGGACTAATGATGCACATCAACACATTTTATAGCCGCCCGTTGGAGTTGCCACTGATCGCCAATTAGAGTCACCACCCATTGAAGAGCAATCGCTCGTTGAGGAGCAACCTATTGGAGGAGCGTTGGCCTCGACCATTAGAGAGCAACGTGTAGCAGTTGACATTGGCTATTGGTGGATTTAATCTACTTTTAAATATAGGAATTATGACAGTATTGTTAGAAGCATTATCAAAAGTAATACTACCAACTTTAATTTTTATGCCATTTAAATCAAAAATTTCCATAACATTAGAAAAAATGTTTTCAACAGTACGAGGATAAGATACACAATTTATCTATATTCTACTCTCTTTTTTTCTAAAATCCAATTATTATCAATAAAATGAACGATTACAGTAATATATCATTTTTATTTTTACCCTCCCATATATTTGATGCACATGTAACACAAGTCATAATTGTACCTGTTACATTAATAAGTTCAAGTCTAAGTTTGTTAAATACTTCAATAACATCTTTCCGAGCTGTGTTCCTAAATACAAACTTATATTGCAGACACAATTGTTTAGTAACATATTCTCTATAAAATTTATTTTTACTAAAATTAATTGGCAAATTACCTGAACAAATTAATTTAGCATATGCCTCCCTATCTAATTTAGGATCACAACTCCATGATGAAAGAGCACCACTATGAGCAAAAGAAAGTTTAGTTTGAAATGTTTTATCTTAATTGTGTCTATTTTCATATGAAGTTATATACCTATTTAAATGATAGATATTGCTCAAGCTTTTGCAGGAGAAGTCAGTATTGCAAATGTTGCAGAACACCCTCTTTTTTATAATGCCATCTTCTATGGTCTTCATCTTTATTGTGAATTTGCTCAAGATAGGAGTCTTTCTTCATGACTTTGTTCATATTAACGAAGATGTTTCCATAGATTGTGGCACTTCAGGTGGATGGGGAGCAACTGGAGAGTCGAGATCCTGTCCTTCATTGTGAGCCATTTGCAAAAGCCAAAAAGGAAAATTGACTTGAGAAGTTGAGAATTTGATATTGACAAAATTTGTTGGAATGTTGGGTAATGGGTAATAGGGTGAGGACCAACGAGGCCCATCAACCCATTTTATAGCCACCCATTGGAGGACCAATGAGGCCCCTCTATTGGGTTTTCATACGGAAGCTCATATTTTCTTATGAGTTTTACGCTCATGCCATTGGGTTTTCCGTATCTCTTTGAAATCTCAAGCCACCGTCAAACGAGTCATCTCTGCTTATAGACGACCGTCTCCCCGAAGGTGTCTACCTTTCCCGTCTTTCGGGACTGGGTGCATGGGTCCCTGCACCCAGAAGTCAAGGCGACATATCGGGTGCACATTCGACCACATACCCAGAAGACCGATAGGTAGACGAGTAGACCCACTAGACTTTTGACTCTTCAGCCAGAGGTCTATAGCAGTGGCTACTGCGTCCATATTTGTATTTCACCTACTCCAAGCTTGTCTTTCTAGGAGGGGCAAAGCTGCCCTCTTGATGCCCCAGAAAGTCTTCTAGTATGAGGCCGTCGGCATGTATCTTTGCCAACGTCGCCATGCCGAGTGTATGAGTATGTACACCCGCACAGTTCTCCTGTTCTAGGAGGAGCAAAGTTGCCCTCCCGATGCCTTGGAAAGTCTTCCAGGATGAGGTCGTTGGCATATATCCTTGCCGATGCCGTCGTGCCGGGTGTATGAGTATGTACACCCGTACGATTCTCTTGTTTCGGGAGGAGCAAAGCTGCCCTTCCGATGCCCCAGAAAGTCTTTCGGGATGAGGTCATTGGCGTGTATCCTTGCTGACGCCATCGTGCCAGGTGTATGAGTATGTACACCCGCACGGTTCTCCTTTTCCGGGAAGAGCAAAGCTGCCCTCACGATGCCCTGAAAAGTCTTTCGGGATGAGGTCGTCAGCATGTATCCTTGCCGACGCCGCCATGCTGGGTGTATGAGTATGTACACCTGCACGGTTTCTCTTTACTGGAAGGAGCAAACTGCCCTCCCGATGAGGCCGTCAACATGAGTCCTTACCGACTCCGACCGAACTGGGTGCATGAATCCTTGCCCTAGTAGGAGATGTAGAATGTCATGCAGACACCGGTCCCCATACCCGGCAGTCTTGCATTCCAACCAAGCTAGCTCACCAGACCTCCGGCTCTTCAGCCAATGGTCCATAACAATGACCGCCATGCCTTTTTCTTCCCTTTTCTCACCGGATCCCGTGTGAATCCTCGCACTGATGGGTTCTCGCTTGCTTTACCGGAAGGAATGAGACTATTCCTCCCGATCCCCTGGTGAATCCTCCATGATGAGGCTGTTGACACAAATCCATGCCGACTTAGGCCAGGCCGTTTAGTACCGTGTTCCCTTTTTAGAGCTGGAGAGAAGCCAAGATTACCCAAGCTGTCTAGGGTTGCCTAACACCTTCCCCAACAGTACTTTGAGTCCTATATCCAATTTCTCTCATTTTCATAAAAGTCTTTAAGTCTGACACTGTTTTATGATATTGTTCCATATTTTCGTGTTTTCTATCACTTTGATGGCAAAAGGATCTTTCCCCATCTAGTTTTCCTTGTTTTCTATACAAAAATAAGGTGGCAACTCTGTATAATGAGCCATCCGCCCCACATGGTGATGTGCTCCTACATTTACCTTTCAATTCTCTATACCTCGACCCATCCGCCAGCTCTTCTGGCAAAACCCCATGGGCTTCCAGGTGACAACCGGATGAAAGAGAGGGTACAGATTTTTGGTGACTACACTAGAGAGACTCGCTACGTTTTATCGATTAGGCAACTCACACTCTCACTCGTGTGGCTCTTTTACAGTCGACCTTTTTGTTTTTCATTAGGATTTTTAGCGTTCCTGCTGCATTTGTTAAGCGAAGCCGCTTTCAAATGCATCGAACCAAATCACCCTTCTTTGGTTTTCCTTGCAGATTCTCCTTGCAGCCCTTTGCAGTTCACTCTTGCTATTCCGAATCCCGCTGGCTCCCCCTGTTTAGACCCATTTACAGGCAAGAGCTATGACCACTGGTTTCTCAGTTGCATCTGGGACTTCTCCATCTGTCACTACAGCGGCCTCCATGTCGCTATCCATGGCCTTCGGCCCACCGCCTCTTGTCGTCACTAGGATGAACTTTACCAAGCCAATCGTTGTACCCATTGGAGCCACAAATCTGCCCCGGGCTCTTGACCTGTCTACCACTGCAGCATTCTACAATCTCACGTTGCATCCTCCGCCACCCACCTCTCCGGCTACTAGAGCTGAAGGTAATAGGCTGGTTCCCATGTAGAACACTGGCCCATCTTACCAGCTGCCCCCAAACATGGAGGGCATAGAAGGGACCGACACCTACCAACCACCCCAGCCAGGGCATTTCGAGTAGACTCTCTTGGCTCATCAGCTGGCGCACTACCAATAGCAGGGGATTAGCTTAATAATCCCACCCAAGCTAACTGTCTGCATCGTGGAGATGCCACATACCGAAGAATACGACGTTGTCACCACTCTCGTGGTAGGTCAATTCTTCAGCCACCACTTCAGCTGGTCGCTGCCACTGCTACCACCCCAATGTTGGACTGCAAGGGCAACTACTTCAGAGGATAGCCGAGCTAGAGGCATCCTTTCGGAACATGAGGCCTAGCCTTCCAAAACCCTCCAGCTCGTTCCAGAACCTCTATTTCTATCCAAAGGCGATGCTGCCTCTCGACTTCAAGATGCCCGAACTGGTCAAATACAATGGGGACGGAAATCCCCGGGCACACCTCCGAGCTTACTGCGGGGAAATGGTGGTGCTATAGTACAAGGAGAAGCACCTCGTCTAACTATTCTAGAAATCCCTCCAAGGGCCTACACTATCATGGTACATGTCCTTGGACTTGGCAAAAATCTACACCTAGGAGCAGCTGTCGTACATGTTCCAAGAATAGCATGCGTACAACTTGGACCCTACACCCAAGTCGGAGGACCTTCGTAGCCTCCGCCAACGTGAGAATGAGCCATTCAGCGGCTACATTGGCAAATGGAGGGCCCTAGCGTCCCAAATCTGGGACAAGCCAACTATGGAAGATTCCTTGGACATCATTGTATAGGGTGCCCAGCCATCATTGGCGGCACTCCTGTGCATTCAATCGTACACCATATTCTCCCAACTGATTAAGGACGGCAGCCGCCTGGAGGGGTTTCTCAAGTCTAGAAGATTCTCGGCCCTCCCCTTTGGGGCCAACATTGGAGGAAACATCTGTCCTAGGCCATCGGTGACAAGTGACAACGGGGGCAACAACTACGACTTCCAGAGGAACGATAACGGGCGGCCAGCTCTTGTCACGATCGTGGCAGCCATGCCCCTGCCATATCAGCCGCAACAGGTGTACGCTCCGACCCAGGAGTATCGTCCACTGGCCATCACCCTGATTCAACAATTGATCTACACGGCTCAGTCGATCGCGAATCAGCAGCCTTGGAGGCCCAAGGCTCCACCACCAGTAGTCACCCTAGAGCCGTCGGTGCCCCGACAATGGTAGGCAGCTATCCCAAGATCCTCCCACCAAAGGAACCAGGGGCAAAACGGGGGCCAAACGGCTAAGAAACAATAAGGTTTCTGAGGAAGGAGACAACATGAAAGAGAGGTGTATGTCTTCACAAAATCTAATGTAAATGGAAATTTCTCTTATATTTATTTATTAGAAAAATGCTAAACCCATTCTGTAATCTGTGAAAACTTATTTAATAAAAACAAGGAAAGCAAATAATGTGACAAAATCTTACCATACTAAACAATAAAAAGGCATTTGAATTAATGCATCAAACGAAAGAAAGTAAAGAAAGATGAATTGTGTAATCATCTTATTTATTCTTCTTCGTCAACAGCCTCAAGTTGTCCCCCAAAATGAACACTTTCTCTATCTTCTTCTTCATACAATTTTAAATTTTAGGCCCCCGTTCTTAAAATTTGTTCTTAGCAATCAACTTGTGCAGGTTATTTTCCTTTCCTTAAATATACGACCATGCGATCACTGATCACCCATGACCTTATGTTTGTCATATTATATTATTTTCTAGAATAGAAAATTGCTCAATCACCACTTTGTAGAAATAATTAGCAGAGCTGTTATGATAAGCAAAGATGGGTATATGACTCACAATCTGATGATATGGCAGGTGGTGCCATTACAATCACACAAGATGGATGGATTGAAGCTGT
>JAMKPZ010006353.1:0-10856 GCA_024699675.1 Amphibolis antarctica | reverse complement strand
TATTTTATATTTACATTATTACAAATTTACAATTACATTTAAACAAATTTTACAATAAAATTAAATTACATTTTAAAAAAAATTACAAATTAAAAAATAAAAATAAAAATGTTTTAATTATGAAATATTTAAGTTTGTAAGTTGCTCTGTAAAATCTTCAACTTCATCTTGTTCATTGAGTACAACAAGCTCCTTATTTTTTACATACATTCATGCTTTTATTATATTTTCTTTAAACTTGCATCATCGATCATCAAGTATGTTGTCACTCATGCTGAAAACATATTCACAAGCTACTGAATATACTGAAATTGTTAATAAATCTTTTGTCATTATTGATAATATTGAAAAAATCAATGATTGTTGTCTCTACCAATTTAAAACATCAAACGTATTTAAGTTAGAATATTGAGTAAATAATAATGATTGATGATTCGTTACATTAAAAGTAATTAATTCTTGTCTAGATAGTATAGGATTATAATTATATAATGATGATGTTGGAATATCTTCGTCAAATCTTGAATCTTTAAAAATGCCTAAGAATCTAAAGATGGTCTAACATTTGATTCTGATATTGTGGACATTGGTAGAGGAGAATGTTCTATTCTTAATCCATATCTTTGTGTGTATAAATCAAACATTTGATTTAATTATTTTTCTATTGTACTAACATTTAATCCTAAATCTACACCTAAACTCATTTGTATTTCCCTAATTAATTTACTACCATATCTTATTTTATACCTACGATCTAAGCATACACTCAAAATATATAATGTAGGGATTTCATTCCAATATTTTAAAAATTTTTGTTTCATGTTATTTACTATCGGTTCAAAAAATGGATATTGCTTATATTTATTAAAAACTCGTGAAATATCATATAAATGATGCAACACATAAATAAATGTAGAATAATAAATTCCTAATAATGTTGCATCATAAAATGTTTTAAAAATTAAAAAAACATTTTACAATTTTAAAATCATTCTCAGTTAATTGTTTTTGATAATCATCACAATGATGACAATTATACAAAGACATTATTGGAATTTCATATGGTAATACACTTTCTAACATTAAATATAATGAATTCCACTTATGTTGAACATTTAAAGAGAATTTTTTATGCGTCATTTCAAAAGTATCATATGTTTCATCAAATTATTGTTGCCACTTTCCTGAACTAATTATAAAACTTACAGCATCCCTAATAAGTTTAATATAAATTTCAATTTCTTTTACACTTAATTGTACAATAATATTAATTATGTGACACATACATCTTTAGTAAAATAATTTAAAATCATTTGGTGGACTTATTCTAGTTTTAAACATTGGTATTGTTACAGTATTATTAGTTACATTATCAAAAGTTATACTACCTATTTTATTTCTAATTCCATATAAATCAAAAATTTTCATAATATTTGCAAAAATTGTTTTAGCAGTACGTGGATGTTGAATTTTTCTAAATCGTATTAATCTTTTTTGTAAAGTTTAATTTTGATCAATATGATGTGTAGTTATAGCAATGTACCCATCCTTAAATATCTGAAGTATATGCTATACATGTCATTATTGTACTCATAACATTAATAAGTTCTAAACTAAGTTTATTAAATAAAATCATAATATCTGACCTAATAGTATTTCTAGATACACATTTATATTGTGAACAATATACTTTACTAATATAATTATCAAAACGTTTATTTCCTCCAAAACTTATTGGTAAATTTTTGACCAAATAAATTTACCATGTAAGTCTCTAGCCCTTTTAGAATCATAAGTCCATGAATTAACACTACCCTCAGGAGTAAAAAAAAGTTGGGTTTGAATTGTTTTATCTTTATTCCTATTTTCACATGTACTAATATGCCTAGTTAAATGACCTTTACCGCCAGACATTTTGGAAGAGAAGTCGACGTTATAGAGGTTGCAGAAAACTCGTTCCTCTTCTGTGCCATATGCCATAGCTTTCACCATGATTGTGTACTTTGACCAGATAGAAGCTCTCTTCCAAGACTTCATTGGCGACACAGTTGAAGTTGAAACTCCAGTAGTCTCCATTGACGGTGTTACTTTAGCTTTAGGAAAGTTTTGTTGAGGATATCTGTAACCTTTAGAACTTTAGCTTTGGTAGTGCATCATTGTTTGTGACTTGAGTAAGAAAATTTGAGAAATTGAGAATTGAGATTAGTGTTTGGAGAATTTGGAGTGAAGGAGATAAAGAATGAGTTAGGTGAAAAATAAAATCCAACTCCCTCAATTTATAGAGAAAAGTTGGTTGAGTCGTTGAGGCGAAAGTCAACTGTTTCACCCAGCAGCCGGTCTCCCGTTGGGCAGAAGTGAGCCGCTCGTTGCACGGAATTGGGCCACCCATTGCTCAAAAGTGGGCCGCCCGTTGGGTGAAAGCGTGCTGACCATTGCTACGTCGGCACATTGCACCTTGCAAGCCGTGACCTGGCGACCAGTCCCCCCGCACCTTGCACCTGTGTGCACCTCGACGGCCAATCCCCCTGCACCTTGCACTTTCCGCGACATTTCACCCCAGCTGCCAGCCCAATGACTTGGCGGCCAATCCCCTTGCCGGCCACACGACCCATTCTGCCTCCTTCTACGCACACGACTGTTCACCCCGCCGGCCGCACAACCCAGCAGTCGGCCACACAACCTGACGATCGGCCCAGTGACCCGATGGCCCATCATCCTGCTGGCCACACGACCTGTTCAACCCCCTCCCGCGCACACGACCCCTCACCTCGGCTGCCGACCCAATGACCCGACAGCCATTCACCCCGCCGGCTAGATGACCTATTCTGCCTCCTCCCGCGCACACGACCGTTCACCCCATCGGTCGCACAACCTAGCGGCCAGCCTAGTGACCTGACGGCCCGTCCCCCCGCCAATGACACAACTCATTTAGCCCCCTCCCACACACCGACGCACACAACCGTTCATCCTGGCTACTGGCCCAATGACTTGACGGCCAGTCCCCTCGCCGGCCATACGACATGTTCTGCCTCTTTCCGCGCATATGACCGTTCACCCCGCCAGCCATACAACCCGGCGGCCTATCTTGTGCTGGGTTGGGTTGTACCTATTTTGTGCTATAATTCGTGCCGTGCCGAGCCATGCCTAGGCTGTGACGGCCCATTGACAAGTCTACTTGTATTTTGATATTATGTAATTTTTTTATTATGTATTATAATATTTTATAATATATTTATTAAATAATTTTATATTTTTTTATTATTTTTGTAAAATTAAATTATTATTATTATTATTTATTTTAAATTATATATTTATCGTAAATCTTGAAATTTAACTTATTAATATTCTGACAAACAAATTACGGAGAATTTCAAACTTCTATTATTGTACTTGAAATTATTAATAATTTTTTTAACAACTTCAATGTTTAGGCAAATAAATGATATTTTTAATAAAGTGGGAGTTAATAATAATGAAAAAAGGGTATTAAAATTGTATTAAATTATATAATAAAAATTCACATGATAACAATGATATTTGTGAATTTAAATGGAATTAGAATGAAAATTCTGCAAAATTTAAACAAAAAATGTTAATTTAGTTATACATGCATTTTCAATCGATTAAATAATTAGC
Organism: Amphibolis antarctica; assembly: GCA_024699675.1. Lineage (NCBI taxonomy): Eukaryota > Viridiplantae > Streptophyta > Magnoliopsida > Alismatales > Cymodoceaceae > Amphibolis > Amphibolis antarctica. The sequence continues at coordinate 7,220 of JAMKPZ010006353.1, read as the reverse complement.
ATTTTATTTGGTAAAATTATTTACATGTTTGGCAAGTCAAAATTCACTTTTTTTTAGTTGATATGATTTTTAAGATAGGAATTTTTTTTAATTTCCTCTCCTAGTTAAAATTTTTATTTTTGTTATATCATTTAATAAAATATATGTACTTCATATACCAAAAATTTTACAAATTACATTCTCAAAAAGAAACCTAAAACGAGTGAGTTGCATGTCTTTTTATAATAATATTTAGGTGAAGGTGTGTGTTCTCGAGAAATCAACGAAAAATAAATTTTTTTAAAAAAATTATTATTAAAATGTTAAAATTTAAAATATTTTTGATTTTTTTAAAATATATAAATATTCTCGTAAATTTTTTTATTTTTAAATTTTTAATATTTTAATAATAAAAGATTTTCTTTTACTTTTAATAAAGTATGATTTCTTAATCCTTAACATTTCTTTCGTACATGTATTCAAAATTAGTTTTTTAGTACTTTTTTTTTGTCAAATTTCGTTATTTTTATTTCTTATTAATTTTTAAATTATCGTTATTTTTTTATTATCGTTTCTACATGTATAAATGGATTTTTTAAAAAAAAACATTTTTTTACGTATACCTTTTTTAAAAGATATATATGATTTTTTTTAGTATGTATGATTTTCGAATAATCGAGGATTTGTGGGGAAAAAACCCTCCTAAAAGCTCGGAGGATTTCAAAATGATGGCTCCCCCACCTGTGCTCTCCCGTGTCGCCGTCGGCATCTACCGGGAGGAGGAGGAGGAAGGCCGATGAGCTCGCGAGACGCCTACCGGAAGGAGCTCCGATCTGCGATCCGGCACCTCGCCGACAGGTGCCTCTACTCCGCCTCCAAATGGTAAAGCCTCTCCCCCAAAATCACCCCGCCTCCCCCAGTCTCCCCTCCTCCTAACGCATCCCTCCTCCTCTCTAGGGCAGCAGAACTTCTCGTCGGGATCGAGCCCGAGCATTCCCACCACTGCCACCCGTCTTCCGCCAGGTCCACGCCATCGACTGGCGGAAGCCGACACCTTCCGGGGTCCGGCTTGCTCCGCAGGGCGCTGCGCTCTGCTACCACTGACCCCCCCGGGGGTTCTTCTTCTTCGTCCAGCCTTTCCGCCGCCGCCACCCCGATCGGTGGCGTTTCCTATGTCCCCTCTCCCGCTCCTGCCGAAGAGGATTTCGATGGTGGGAGCGACGCCTATCTGCTCGCCAAGTGTTACTTCGACAGTAAGGAGTTCCGTAGGGCGGCTTTCGTGCTTCGTGATGTTAACGATAAGAAGTCCGTGTTTCTGCGCTCCTATGCATTATACCTGGTCTGCGTCTTTTAACTCTTCTCCCTATTTGTATCTTTCTTTGTTTGCGGCAGAAAGTGTTTTCATTTTTACCTAAGTTAGTCTGCAAATTATCTTAATGTGCTATGCTTGCCTCTAAGCTTCAAATTGAATAGGACGTGCTTGTTTGCAACTGCCTTACGCCTTAATCTCCATTCGTTGATGTTGTAACTGCCTGCAATATGCGTTGTGATCTCTTTGATGGTATTCGATATACATGGTATAGCAGAAATTCATTGGCATGCAATCCTCATCGGCATAATCCATAAGGCATTTAGGCACACAAGCATTTAGTTTGTCACCTGGGTAATGCGTGGGTGCCAATTAAGTTTATGTTTATATGCATGTGTAGTTGTGTGTGTGTCTACCCTTTAACTCTTCTAATCCCTAATTGTCATTCAATTAACTTCAGATGTAATATTTTGTTTGTGAAGAGTAGTGAATCTAACATTGACATGTGTTGGTGAAATTTTGGTGTTACGTGTCTGTTTTTCCAAGACTTGAAACGGTTCATGCAAGTACAAAATTTTAAAGGAAATTTTGTAATATGCTAGTGCATGTCAGTGGATGTCATGTTGAAATTTTTACATTATTTTGCTCGGCATGAATGTTTTCTGTTATTTCTGTACAACATAAGTATCCAACCACCTTTTCTGTTTTCTTTTACCTTTCAAATCTTCAATGTCCAATAATCCAACAGTTTAATGTTCCAACCTCTTTTTCTCTTCAATAGTTCAACTTTCAACAAAGAAACTTATCTTGATTCCACACTTCATCAGCATTTATTATCTCACTTGAATATTCCATCTTCAAATATATGTGCATTTTACATTACATATGCGTCCTTTTTAATGTATTTTTAACATTTTCTTACTTGTTAGAAAATTAATTTTGAATGTACGTGATATAATTAATGTCATAAATGTATGAAAATTATTTTTAATGTCCCTTGATGTGCATTATTGCTGCAAAATTTTCAAGCTGAACTTGCTGGAAATTGCTATTCTTTATACTAAATTTCTATTGAACATTGGCATGTTTCCGTTTTTGTTAGACTGAAGTCAGACAAGAAGTTGAAGTTTGATTCATTGGTGAAGAGTACGATAATTTTTCTTACTAATGTTATTTGTATTAATCATTGTCGAAGGCTGGAGAAAAACGGAAGGAGGAAGAGATGGTAGAACTTGAGGGACCTTTGGTCAAAAAAGATGTTGTGAACAATGAGTTGGTTTCTCTGGAGAGAGAGTTGTCTGGGCTTCACCGCAGTGGTGCAATTGATTCGTTTGGACTGTACTTGTATGGCATTATATTGAGAGATAAAGGCTGTGAAACCCTCGCACGAACTGTTCTTGTGGAATCTGTTAACAGTTTTCCGTGGAACTGGAGTGCTTGGTCAGAACTGCAGGCACTGTGCACTGCTCCAGACATCTTAAACAGCTTGAACCTGAATAATCACTGGATGAAAGACTTCTTTTTAGCAAGTGCATATCAGGAGCTCAAAATGTACAGTGAAGCTATTGCAAAGTATGAAGGCTTGCTGGGTATTTTCAGATACAGTGATTACATCCATGCACAAATTGCAACAGCTCAGTATAGTACTAGGGAGTTTGACGATGCTGAAATCATATTTCAAGAGCTCCTTAAAGCTGATCCTTATCGTGTGGAGTTCATGGATATCTACTCAAATTTGCTGTATGCAAAAGAATCTTTCTCAGCATTGAGTTTCCTTGCTCACCAAGTATTTTTAACTGATAAATACAGGCCTGAATCCTGCTGTATAATTGCAAACTACTACAGTTTGAAGGGACAACATGAAAAGGCTGTTGTATATTTTAGAAGGGCTTTGAAACTTAACAGAAAATATTTATCAGCATGGACATTGATGGGCCATGAGTATGTTGAGATGAAGAATGCTCCAGCTGCAATTGATGCCTATAGAAGAGCGGTCGAGATAAATCCTCGGGATTACCGTGCTTGGTATGGCCTAGGGCAAACTTATGAAATGATGAGCATGCCCTTCTATGCTCTTTACTACTTCAAGAAGTCAGCATACTTACATCCTAATGACTCACGACTGTGGATTGCGATGGCACAATGTTATGAGAGTGCACCACTTTTTATGCTTGAGGAAGCAATTAAATGCTATACCAGGGCTGCAAATACTAACGACACAGAAGGGATTGCACTTCATCAACTGGCGAAATTGCATAACAGTTTAGGCCATACAGAGCAAGCTGTATTTTACTACAAAAAGGATTTGGAGAGGATGGATGTTGAAGAAAGTCATGGGTCAAACATGATCGAAGCTCTCATTTTTCTTGCTAAACATTGTAAAGCAGAGAAGAAGTACGAGGAAGCTCAGATGTATTGCAACAGGCTTTTAGATTACACAGGACCAGTAAGCATTCTATTTTATAAATTTTTTGCATTATATTTTTTCTGTTTTAGACTTTAGTAGAACTAACGGGACACTCTCTTGTGTGAATGCTTGACAGGAACGGGAGACAGCAAAGAGTCTTCTTAAAGGAATAAAGGTAGCTCAGCCTGGTTTTCCACCAATGGATGTAGACCATTTTGCTCCTTAGGACCTTCTGTACTCAGCGACGAGAATAAAAAATGCTTGCATGAAAGGGGACAAGGACTCTTCGGCAGAAAATATTTCACAGCGTTCTGTGTGCTTAGCTACTTCGAAAATTTATCATCAATACGTGGATAGTGGACTTTAAGAGGGAAATGCAAGTATCAGTTTTGAAACATAACGTTAGACCCAACCTACTAAGGTATGAAAACTTAATTTATTTATGAAATTGTATCTTAGTCCTGTAGAAGTTGAAGCATTCCAATTACTAGGTAGAATTTGGAGTGTTTGGATATGTTGTTCTTATTAACATTCAGACTGACTTGTGGATAATGTGATGATATCTGATTGTAGCTCAGCTCATTCTTTACAATTATCTTCACTGGAATGTTTCAAAATTCTCTGTTTGTGCTGAATGATTTTTTCTCATGAATTGCCCAGGGAGTACAAGGTCTGTATAAGTTTTACCTGTACCTTTATTTATGTTAAAGCCCATAAGTAAATGAGTGGTTACTGATCTTGAGTTAACACAAGTTGACTTATAGGTGAGTGGTGTGTTAACTCTTGGATTAGCGAGTTGACCTGCAAATTAACAAGTTCACTCACAAGTACATAGATGATAAGATAGAAACATTTCTACCTGTACCCTTGTCAAACAGGGTAAGCTAGATCAAGCAGCATGCAGAGACTTGCCTTATTGAATGCAGGTCTTTAACTAGTATCAAAATTGTTGAATGTGGATAACTATGGCACATGGGGCAGAGAAATGAATAAAGGTGAGTGTTGCCCTTAGGCAAGATACAATGAAATGATTCTGTTTAGGTTTATAAATCCCGTTTAGATAGAAATCACCATTTAGGGTTTGTTTGTGCATCGGAGAGTGGATTGACTTGGGAGAGTGTTAGGCGATTTTGGGAGAAATTTTTCCATGTTCTTCAAGATTTTTGGATCGGGAGGGGTGGGTAAAACTGATGACATCCACAAATGAAATTAATAAATAAAGCAACTCATAATTGTTTCAAGGTCTATTAGAGTTGTAGAATATTAAAGTTCACATCAAACAAAAAAATAGAGCAAAAGGATAAATGAGATGCTCATCATGTATATATGAAATCTTGGTAACTTTATATTTAATTTAAATGGGTAAAGTATGAACTCTGGTTAATTCTATCTTTAATTTATATTATTTAATTTAAATGGGTATAGTGGGTAAACCAAGTGTATGATATTCTCTCCACATCTTATAACTTTAAATTTCATGGATACTTTTTTTAAATCTTTTCCCTAGGTATCTATCTAATAATTAAATGAATAATATTTTCAACCATTGAAGTGATTTCTTAATGATTAAGAGAGTTTTTACTAAAACTTGTGATTTCAACTTTGAAATTTCACTAATGCAATAGAATTATCTCAATGTAATAATTTTCAAGAAAATGAATAATATTTTCTTACCTGCATTCATGGAATAAAGTAGATAATAGGTAAGATAATAGAGAAATGAATAAATTTAAAAGTTTTTCAAATACATGTAAATGATATTTTTATCCTGTCTGACTCTAGCATTAAAGGAAGCAAAGTTAACCTTGCTAAGGTCAATTCTATATATAATTTTGAAAGTCAAAATTATGTGACGGAAGAGAAAGGTTATGAATGGAAGCTATCAACTCATGCTTTGCAAAATCTTTGAAAATGGTAAAAAGGGTGAAAAGTTTGACTTATTATTTCTCATTATTTTATATCTTTTTTCAAAAATACAAATCCATCTAAGTATAACAACAGCAGACACCTTAAAAATGAAGTTTAATCTGTTTAGGATCAACACATAACTCCCTTTGAAGGAGGAGACTCTAATTTTACAGGTTTTGTGAAACAAAACTTCAATTTAGTACATGTTGTGATATAAAGTTGAGTTGAAAAAACCCACTTTTAGTGTAATGGTACATAATGAATTAATTAAACAGTTACGAGGTGCATAGTAAATTATATAATGAATCTTTAATTTTTGTTTGGTAACATCGAGATGCACTAGCTCTAATAATTATGGAAAGTTGAAATTAAGAGTAATTTTACAAATGATGTTGAAGTTATATAATAAATTATGAGGTAAAAATTTATGCATGTAAGTTTACGTATTAACAATAATACGTGAAAATTTATAAGAAGTTGAAATTTCTTATTCCTTTTAACTTATTTATCACAGTATAAATTTTAACATATAAATTTTTACTTTTTTAATTACTATATAGATTTAACTCTATTTATAAAATTAATTTTAACTTTAACTCTATTTAACTTTTGAAATCGACGAAAATTGATCTCAAATGAGTTAGGTTTCATTTATTTTTTCAACTTCAATTTTAATTCCAATTCTACGTAAACTCTTATATTATCATCATCTTACAAATTTTCATACATAAATTTTTATTTCATAATTTATTATATAATTTTACCATCATTTACGAAATTATCTTTAATTTTAACTTTTTGTCATTATTAAAGTTAAAGTTAAAATTAAAATTAAATAAACAAACGAGGAAATAACTCTTCTTGTTGTGGGCTTTATTTGTGTCCTTATTTTCCCATTCTACAGATGTACGGAGATTATTTTTCTTTCACATTTATCATTACCAAATCTTTTGGCTGACTTTTTTGTTTATTTGTCGTTATATTCAAGTAACTTTCACGGGTAGGGTTTTTTAAAATTTAATTTATCCTTTTAGCCTTTTTTACGAAAAAAATTGATTTTTTTTGGTTGGTGAAAAACAAAAAGGAAAAAAAATTGAATCTTTTTAAAAAAAGTTATGGCTGCATTTGATACAATTTTTTAAATTTTGAAAACGGGAGAAAGTAAGAGTAAAAATTCTTTACGTATCATTAAAAGTGATTTTTGATTAAATAATAAAATAATATTAAAATAAATGATTTTAAAATTAAAATTATATTTTTTAATATTGATGTAATTAAATATCATGATGAAAAAATATAAAAAAATTACCTTAAAAATCTTTCACATTATGATTTTTATTTAAATGAAAATTATACTAAATGAAGTTTACGTTTGGCAAAAGTTTTTTCAATATTGACAGCGAAAAAAGTTACTTTTTTAGTCTTTTGAAATAAATACTTGATTTTTCTATCATCGGACGAGATAGGTGACGTAAAAAAAAATGAAAAAATTATATTAATAATTATTTTTTAAACATTAAAATTATATTTTTAATATTAATATTAAAAAAATTATATCATAAAATTCTCATATCATCGTGATGTTAAGAATAAATTTTAATTAATTGTGACAGATAT